>PVJI01009449.1:0-65387 GCA_004026765.1 Micronycteris hirsuta | reverse complement strand
ACCCACAACTCTGGCATATCCTGAGGAGGTGAAAGGCAGCACTTCCCTGGGTCCCTTCTTGGTTCTGGGCACATTTAATCCAGTGAGTGGTGGTCCCTAGAGAGTCATTAAAGAATAAGAGAGTCAGATTTATATTAGAGAGGTGATAATAGAAACCAGAAACACCCTGCTAAAAGCATCTGAGCCTGTTCTTTCACTCACATCATCTATTCTTATCCTTTTCATTACTCCTTAACTAAACTAGCCTACAGCTGAACACTTCTCTAATTTATTTTTCTGGACACATGTTTCCTGTTGGGACATAGATCAGGCGGTACATTTACCAACTCTTGAAAATAATCATGCAGGGTTTCCCCCCCCTCACAAGATCTCTGTAGGCATCTGCATATCTTATTCTTTTTTTTTTTTTTAAAGATTTTATTCATTTATTTTCAGAGAGAGGAGAAGGGAGGGAGAAAGAGCAATGTATGGTTGCCTCCCACACGGCCCTCACCGGGGACCCGGCCCACAACCCAGGCATGTGCCCCGACCGGGAATCGAACCGGGATCCTCTGGCTCCCAGCCTGCGCCCAATCCACTGAGCTACACCAGCCGGGCTGCGTATCTTATTCTTGCTTGCAGTTGTTTGTTTTGGTATCAGTTAAGTTACCACTGTGGTCATAGATGGACTCAAGTTAAGCTCCTGCTCAGTAGCAACTCAGCACAACTGACAAAAGAGAAAAAAATGAAAAAAAAAAAAATGTACCTTGACATTTTTACTGCATACACCGTTCAGCTCTGGGCTTCGTGGGAAGCCCAGCCTTGCAATCAGCTTGCCTCTGCCAATCAGGAGAGGTTGTTTTTCCTTTCTTTTTCCTTTTTTTATTTGGACATGAAAATGCCTTTACAGCTACTCCAGTTAAACCTCAAAGTGCATTCCTCTCCTTCACTTTGTCACCCTCTCTGTACCTTCCACATTTACATACACATGCAAACTTTTTCTGAATGAGAGGAGGAAAGGAGGTGGGGGAGGGGATGATGAGAAAGGGAAGGGATGCATGTCTTTAAAATTCTGGGCTGAAAGGTTTCCTCCCACTCACCTCCACTAAAGCCTGTTCCTCAAATCTGGAGATGATGGAGCATCCAAGGATATCATCCTTTTTCATCTGGTGAATCACTCGTTTCCCCAGCACTTCATTTTGGGACACGTCGCCCAGTTGAGGATTAGCTCCTTTGGTCTGGCAGACAGAGTTGGCTCTGTGTTTTAGGCAACTTGTTCATGGACTGCTGAAAGAAAGATGGCCGTGGGGAACTTGGAAACTTGGCTCATGAGCTTATTTCAAAGGCTGAAGTTGGTGTCCACTGAGTAACATTCGTGAGTCCGTAGTTGTATACGGGGATTCTGAACCACAGATCCAGAAACAGCTGGGTTTTGCAAGTTTTGAAGTTCCCTTTTAAATCTCTTTCCCTCTCCTTCATTTGATAGCTGTATCCTTTTGGCCACACCTTTAATTTCCCTGGCCCTCTGTCTTCTCATCTGTGGGATGGGGCAATTAACAACAAATCAGTATTCAGCTAATTTGAACTATTTGGTGAACTAAATGCAGTGTTATGCAAAGCCCCAGGCATAATAGGCCCTCTGAAGAGGGCTGTTTATTATGGTTGCTCTAGGATTAATTTGGATTAACTTCCTGGGTATGAATACAGGCTGGCCAAACACTTTACCGGTTCTAGTGGCTACAACTGACCTTGCAGGAGTTGCCAGATTCTTCTTTTCAGATCTTAGCAGGACAGACTGGCTGCGATGTGTCATTTCAGATTGAAAAGCTGCTGGTGCAAGCTGCAAACTGACAGTCAAGGTTTTCTCCTTAAAGTATAGAAAAATAAATCTCAGCAAAGATAATACTTAAATGAGAAATAATGCTCTTATTGTGTTGATATTATTTACATCTAAGAGTTGCTTATATATTAAATGGATAATGTTAGCTGCCTATAACATCGTCTGGACCTGGAATGCACAAAATAAGCACCAATTTCTAGGCAATAATACAATTCAAGTTAGATGGTACAAAATTCCATTACTAATATTAAGACTCCAATTTCCCAACTTGGATTCATAGTCTTTCTAGTTATAAGGAATCTGTGTTAAACATCTTCATTTAGTGATATGATAAAGTCCCGGTAGTTTTTGGAATCAAGACTTTATATGTAGCTGTAAGTATCGTATTGTTTGCCTGTGTACATCTACCAACACCAACTCGATGGCAGTTTTCTGAGGCAGCTAGTCATGGTCTTTGCTCATACTTTCATTCTCTACAACAGCAGCCTGGATTTGGTCTATTTCCTCAATATGCTTCCAGAGACCTGTCCCTACTTTGAGGGAAAAAAGAGTCCTACTATTATAATTGCATTTATTCTTGATGCCGTATCTGTAGGTTATAACTGGATAGTCAGAGTGAGGAGCTGCCCATTGGATGTTTATACTACTTGCTTTAACTTTGAAGAAGTATCCTAAAGTTAACCATCTTCCCTGATCTTAAGGAGACTCATCCATGGAAGAAGCTCTTGCTGTATGATAAATTTTACTTTTTTTGTGTGCTCCCTAAATGTGACTGAGAAATTCGGTAAACTTGGACTCTGACATCCTGAGTTTGAGTACGCAGCTTTCCACTGGGCCACCTGTGTTGCGTGCACCATTTAACTTCTCTGAGCCTCTATGCTTATCTGTCAGATAGAGGTTATGGATGAAATCAGGTTGCATATGTCGGGCACAGAAGGCATTCAATGATGTACATTTAAATGGAGCATCTCTGATTTTAGTTTAGGTAATGCACAGTTTGCAAAAAATAAATATGGTCTTGTTTGAAGGAAGCTATTTATCTAGAATCATGTTGGTATAGAGTAACAACGGAAAAATACATAGATAGAATTAAGGTTGGAGTAATACAAGTAGAGGCAACCATTTTTGCCATTTTGGGTAAGGCCCTACACTTTTAAAACATTTGGAAGTGCTTTATTGAATGTTATTCCCCCAGGAAAGATTGAAATATACTTTGTGAATTATGGAAAATATACTCTGTGTCCATATAATGTTTCATTAGATTGTGCAGTATTTTACAATACAGGCATACAAAAATAATAATAATTTGTAAATGGTATCTTGGGAAACTCTCCGAGGGGATCAAGAATCTCTTGCATCCTCCTTCAGAATGATTTTTCTGGAGAAATGTCAATTCGACAGTGGAAAGTTCATTGGGCAGATCTTGTGGGTAAGACACTGTGCGTGTAACATTCTCTGAGGGCAAGGATTGCACTTGTTCCCTGGCACGTCCTCAGCCCCTCAGACAAATACCTGAGAAGTAATGTACCCGAGAAAAATATTCCCTGACTGACACCTTGAGCTTGCCTGAAGAAGCATTTCCTCGAAAAGACTCAAATGCATGCACATACCTATGCAACTTACAGAAGCTGCGTAGGATTTTACGATTCATCCTAGGATTTTAGGATTCTGCATTCACAACTGACTCTCTAGAAACTTAAGATTCCTAGGAATTAAAAATATGAAATTCTTGATCTCAGGATACTAGTTTTTAAAATGGGGAGGAGAACAGCATAGTTCTGAGAGCAAGGCGGAATTGGTGTTATAACGGCTGGTATGTAGCATAACAGGTGAAAGAAATCTCTAGAGGGTTTGTAGAGGAAGTATGATGAGATTTGCAATAGACAAATACTGGATATCAACTTTGTTTACCACCTGTTAGCTGGGGATCCTAAGTGGGCCAACTAACCTTGCTATGCCTTAGTTTCCTCAAGTATAAAACTGGAGACTATTTTTCTTGAAGTTTTGGGAGCATTAACATGTGTAAGTATTGGATGCATGGTCAGTACCCAGTTAATGATAGTTCACCTTTCATTGAAATCGCTGGTTCCTTTCCACAGAAATGGGAACATTTAACAGCAAAGTCTGTGAGTGTTTTATGCTTTATAGTTACTGAGTATGTAAATGAAAATCTTTTGCTGATTCTGCTATCAAAGTTGGTAATACTATTTTTGATAATGTTTTCCAATGTCAATCAGATTTATAATGATGCTTTAAAAAGATGAAAAACTTACGTAAGATTCACAAACTTTTATTTCAACTTTGGCATAAGCTAATGGCAGCTTTCTGTGCCTATAGAAGCTTTCAACACTTACGGAAATTACGGGTATAATTTTGTAACAGCGATGGTAACTACCATTTAGGGAGCACTTGATATGCACCAGGTACTATGTTGGAAATGTAACATACAGTTTTTCTCTTTAATCCTCACTTAGGGAATTGAAACACAAAGGGGCTAAGTAACTTGTCTAAGATTATGCAGCAATTAAGTGGTGGAACTGGAAGTAGAAACTACATTTCTTTGGACTTTAGAAAGATCAAATCAGTAAGTTCAAACTTGTTGACTTGGTAACACATAAACGTGATAGCTCACTGTCATCTAAGCTGGTACTCAATGTGAATATTTTAATTGAGATTGAGAAACCTGCAGTCTCCCTTTCCCCTGGTTCCTGAAATGAACATTGTCACCCGATGCTTACATCACATATACCTTGCATATTTTACCAGTCTGCAGTAATATCCAAGTATGGAACAAACGATTTCTGAGAAAGATGGGAGATATTGTCCTAACTCAGTCAATGTAACAGACAGAAAGGCTTTGCAAAATGCTGTGAGATCACCTGGAAACTCAGAACTGTGTGAGAAATATGCTTATTGCTATAAATTGGGAGTTTAGTTCCAATATCCTACCAACCCAGTGAGTTCGATCTCAGTCCTTGTCATGTTTGATCTCTCTGTAGAGAGATAGCATTGCCACTGCTGAACATTTGGAAACTCTTCTATGTCCTCAAGGGGCTGCTTGCTCTCACTTCCTGTGTATTCATTTTACTTCATCCTCCTCCTGCTCTCTCCTTGCATGTTGAGGGGCTTCCACTTTGAGTCTGTTCTAGTCACAGTCTCACTGCATCCTGGAGAGATGTCAGCTGGGCTTGTTTTGTGAGATGGCACCCAAATCCTTGGCCTCAGCAACCTGCATATGTTGAAGACTCCTGAGTCTCCATTGTCATCAAGATCCCACTTCCTTACCTGGTCTGTCTCCAGGTAAGACCTTTGCAAACCTAACACAAGTGCAACTGATTATTTTCCCTCCAGGAGGCTATGCAGCTTCAGCTTCAATGACATCACTATCTCCTTCATCTCCCTCTCATCCAACCACTCATCAAATCTATGTGCTATCTTAAGCTCAGCTTTTTTGGTCTCTCAGTCCAGATTCTATCATTACTATTCTAGATATCTTTTTAACTTTCTTGTCTATCTGGTGATGCCAACTTTTCTTCAGTGTAGTCCGTTACTCATTCTTCCCTCAGAAGGAAGATCCTAAGAAATAACACTCCAATCCCCTTCTCTCTATTCTATAATTATATATGGAATAAAATCTAGATTCTTCTCTTGATAATATGGTCTGGCCAACCACATTCTCTCTTGTCTGCTTGCCATTCTGAATGTTTTATTTTTCTGGAGATATTCCAGGATACTTTTGGTGCAAAATTTGTGAGAGTTACTCTCTTTGTCTACAACACACTCTTTATACGTCGAAGTTCAGAGCAAATTACCTCTTCTGGGAAAATCTCCCTGGTCCCCTTGGTCCACTGAGTCACCCTGTCCTCTGTACGCCAACATTTTATTCATACATGTGTGATAGTTCTTATCATTGTTATATCTACTTATTTGGCAAAAACCTGCTAGAGTGCAACTTGTTTGAGGTTCAGATCCTCATCTAGTCATTTCCTACACTGAACAAAGCTCACAGGGATTTTCAATATATTTTGGTAGAACCCATAAATGAGTAGACCGCTATACATCTTCAGGGTGAAGAGGTTCCTTCAATTCAGTTTATGGTATAGGCCATTATTTTTTCAATATTCTTACCACTAAGATCACCTTTTACTACTTTTTCCTCTAGGGACCCATGTTTCAAAACCATTTTTCCTAATAAATACATTGAAATTTGTTCCTTCATGTTTTGACGATGGAAAACACATATGTGCCAATCATTACTTTTGAAATGCACAGGATGAACATTTTTAACCTGAGATGATATAACTTGAGCCAAAAGAAAAGATGTTGTAATTACTTTATGCAATTGTGTGAGAACACCCATGATTTCTAGTTGGCCTTTTGAAATATTGATAATAGTTCTGTAAATACATTTTAGTGCTAATTGGATGCTCGAATGTGTAGCTGCTAATGGCTCACTCCGAGTTTTACAACGCACACTCCTCAGTGACATTGTTCAAAGAATATTGTTCACAAAAATGAAGGTGCCCCTAGAAGTTGTGCATTGCACGGCTGGCCAGTTATGTAAAGTGGGCCTGTCTACTCATGAATGACTATCGGAAAACGACTATGAGTTTTAAATTTGAGTAATGCCCAAATATGAAATCATGCAATGAGAGAATACAGATGACCTCCTTAATAAAAGTGTTTGCATTTAAAAATTAGGGGAGCTGCAGTCACTTTTCACAATATGTAAACACCTGGCTTTATGAAGCCAGATATGCATTTCCAAGAGAGTCATCGTTCATGGGGCAGAAGGATGCTGCTTCCCTTCTTTCATAGAAAGCAGCAGAAGACACTGGATTAGATGGAAGAAAGTTCTACATGCTCAGGTACTATTTAATTATGGTTTAATTTCATTCTTCAGTCTTTGAATGTAAATGCCTTGACTATGTTGTATTGGAACATTTGTTTTAGTCTATTTTTTTAAAGATTTTATTTATTTATTTTACAGAGAGGGGAAGGGAGGAAGACAGAGAGGGAGAGAAACAGCAATGTATGGTTGCCTCTCACATGGCCCTCACTGGGGACCCAGCCCGCAACCCAGGCATGTGCCCTGACGGGGAATCGAACTGGGACCCTCTGGTTCCCAGCCCGCGCTCTATCCACTGAGCTACACCCGCCAGGGCTGTTTTAGTCTTTTTTAATAAAGTTATTCTTCTACTTTTAGATGATTTCTTTCCAGTTTAGCAATTACTATGATTAATCTAATAATAGTATTAGTAAAACAGAGCATTCACACTAATTCTTCACCATGCTTTTTAAATACAGCTGTCCCTTTGAATCCTCCCAACAATGTTTTGGTCTCAGAACACCCAAAGAAGCATTCCCTGATTACTACATCCCTTGTGATAAAGCATCAGGAGCTGGGGAGGTGTGCAGGGAAGTTTTATTTAGAAGAGCCAGTGCTGAGTGTGGTCTCTGGTTCTTGACAAACTGCAAACTGCTGAGACAAGACTGTTTTCTTGGCCGGGGTCCATCTGTTTCATCTCATTGATTTGAACCAAGTCAGTGCAGGGGATGTAGGAGAATTTAGCCATTCTATTATGTTGCTTTATTTGTTGCTTTGATAGGTATCTACGATTGGGGGGGGGGGGCTGGCTTTCATAGCTTAAAAAAGAGTAAGGGCTTTGTTCTTATGATGACTAATACTGTCCTATAATTATTAAAATCAATGGTTAATGTAAATATGGACTTGCCAAGAGCCAGTTGATTTGACTGATCTGTGGTGCTTTAATAGCTAGCCTATTTTCTATTGAGATGACCTTTCTATTTATAATTTTTTGAGCCCAAGAAACACTGTGCTAAAAAATTCATTCTCAGGACAATAGATATGTTCTCTTTGAACCAATGACTTGATAATTGTGTTGGGAAGTTGAGTAACTAAAATATGGGCTTTTAAAGAAAGATACATGACATTTGAAAATGTAAAGATGTGCCTCTCTTAAATGGCTTACGGTTCAGTCTGAGTCAGATCTCAGAACATGCTGATTCAACCTTGAAAGATAGAGAGAGAGAGAAAGAGCGAGAGCGAGAGAGAGATTGCGATGCGCGTGGCTTTTCTAATCTGGGCAAGAAGAATGCTGACAGCTTAGTTAGAGGATCTCTGGTGAGAATCACCTCTGCAGGGCCCAGAGCACGTGTGTGGGTGAATTAATTTAAATGCGTTATAGGGAGTGATCCAGGGGATTCCAATTTCTGCTAACTGAAAAGGCAGGAAGTCAGAAGCCACCATAAAACAGTTAACATCTACACTGTGGTATTCAGGAAGGCAAGAGTGGAACTCAGAAGGCTTTCTCTATATTGTTTGAACGTTGCCATGGCGATAGTTCCCAGCAGAAGTTACATGTTTTTCAATTCCCCAAAGCAGCCAATAGCCTTTCCCTCTCCTCACTCTCCCTGAGACCCTCCCGGGCTCCCTCAGTCCTTAGTGCTTGTCTCCTCAGTCCTTTCCTCCTTCTGTTCTTTCTTTTGTTCTCAATTTCCCAACTTGTTCCCCAGTAACAACAAAAATATGCCAACTCCATTAGATTGTATTCAGGCAGAAAGTGAGTCAGACCTATAGCCTTCTATTTGGTTTCTTATTCCCCTGACTGTTTATGTATTAAAGACCTAATTAGAAGGAAGCTGTGAATGGAAGCAGGGTTGGGGCCTTTCCTTGTTGGTAGGACACAGAACATATTATGGTGTTTGGTGTTGTGGTGATATGTTAATCGGATCGCTCCAGGCAAGTGTAGAGCAGCAGTCTCTGACAATTAGGAAGAACAATGACTTGACTATGAAGGAGCCCACTCTCTTCACCACTGGAAGGATTAGCATGCATTGCAGGTCTCTGGAAGGTTCCTGTAGACCCTGAGAGAGAGTTGCAGTTGGAAATGCCTCCTGTCTCTTTAAGGCGGCTGCCTCTCGTTTAGCTCTGTTTTACTACCAACAAAAGAGAAGTGGGGAGACAGTGAGAGATCTGGTTTAGGGGGTGGTGGGGGACCCTACCACAGACCTGGGCCATAGGATATATTGTGGGCTGTTGGGAAGAAATCTTTGCCTACTCAATGCACGTGGCCAGTGAATTGTGAAATGGGTCTCATTAGAACCTTTCATACCCCGGCATGTGCCAAAGTGCTTTGCCGGCACAGCGCCATCACTTCAGGTCCAACCCTGCTGCTGTTTGCTGCAGCCAAGAGGGGACAGAGGCTCTGTCTGTATTAAAGCCTCCAGTCCCATCGCAGTCTATCCACTGTTCATTGTGAGGCCCCCTCGGGCCTTTCAGCCCAGCCAGTGATGAGGCACAACACATCTCCTAGGTGTTGGTACAGAGGGAATAGGAAGGATTTTTAGCATCATTGATAGGTTTGAGGCAGCCAGTGGGTGCTGACACCCAGCGATTCCATCTCTTTTTCCCAGGGCTGGCATCAGCGCTGTGCCTAGGCTGCAAATCTGCTCTGACACTTAACTGAAAGAAGGGGGGGTGGGTAGTTCAGAGCCAAATAAGTGATCAGAGACCTTTGTGTTATTAGATACAGAGAGACTCTGTTTTTTTTTTTTTCCTGCAGATTCATATACTAAAAATGTTAGCATCATATTTTATCTCCCAAAGTGTATCCCCATCAGCAATAATAACAGTTACTGTATGCAGAGCACTCTGTGTCAGGTGCTCTGCATGTCTATTACAAAGAACACCCAGTGATTCTACAAGGCCGATGATATAAAAACATAGAAGCCACGTTGAATGAGTCCATCTCTCCTTAAATCTGGGGCTTTGGATAACTTTGCTTACTCTTGAACCTCAACTGTCTTACCTGCAACATGAGAATAAATATAGTACAGAGCTGTGGTGAGTTCTATGTGGAATGATGCATGTACAAACTTTTTAGCAAAAGGCTTGCACAAGGAAAATACTGTGGCTATTATTTGTAAAAATATAACAGACATTTTCATACAACAGTATTATTCATGAGGCATGTGCCTCAGGCAGAATGAATTTAAAAATAATTTAGGACAGATTGTTTAATGGAAAGGAAAAAAGCATCAGAAGATTAAGCTTCTGAATTTGAAATAGTAAAGTTCCTGATACTTTTGGTATAACTCTACAGTTTGGAAATTAGAACAGACAGGATCATTGAAACAAACTTCTGTTGCATTCATGCTGGATACATGATTTTCATCCATCCATATTAGAGTTTTCTTCTGCGACCAATCTTCTAGGCGCTGTATCAGTTGTGATGGCCTAGATTGGAAATAAGAGAACAGAATCTAACTAGATTAAGCAAAGAAAGAAAATCTACCGACACACGCAATTGAAAAGTCCCCCAGTTCATGCAATTCAGGTGTGTTTTGATGCAGATGTTAATAATCGAAGGGACTTCTGCTCTCTTTTCTGCAATTCTCTTGGCTTAGTCCTCCTCCTTGGGCCATTTCCATCCTCAGACTAGTGTTTTGCATCCCCTCACCCACCCACTGAAGACAGATGAGCACTTTGGTCCCAGTATTCCCAGAAAGCATCCTGCGATCTAAGCTGAGCTGCCCACTCATGGATCAGCCACTGGCTTCACGGAATGGAGTTGACGCTCAAATGCATCAGAATTCAGTGGCTATTGAAAGACAAGAGGAATTAGGTGCTGGAGAGATGATCTCAATTAAATGCCTTAGGTTTAATGATGGAAAGTGGGAAGGAGAAGTTATGTTTCACATTTGTAACTCCTACAAGGGTTAATTTTGTTTTTACTTCTCTGTAGTGCTCCATTGCATGTAGGTATTAAAGTTTTAATAACCATCTAAGGAGTCTTGTTCTTCCTGCAAAGCATCTGGCTGTAGCTATCAATTTTTCAAAGGAACAACTTGAGCTGCATTCATGCTATTTTTGCATTGCTCCTCTCATCTCCTAGGAACGGGTTCTTGTTTTTGAAAGAGAATTTACAGGCGTTTCTGGAAGTAAGGGCACAAACACAAAAACAAAACAATCCTCGTCCTTCAATAAAAGTCCACTGGAGAAATGTTCTAAACTATATGCAACACCCACACTGCTGGCCATCTACACAGCTATGGGTGTGCTTCTGTCCAGCTTTGACTTTGTCTAATTTGTCTCTGCAGAGATCTCAGCAGCATCTCGTAGTCCGTCCTTGAACTCTCCATTCTGCCTACCTAGGGATGGTGGTCCAGGGAATATGGCATGATGCCCTTTGCTTCTTTATAGGCTCAATGGAGGAAATAATTATCTGGGCTTTGGACACAAATATTTATTAAGTAGATCTATTCAAAGCACATGGCTGCTTGCCACGTTCAGAGCGTGGAGTTTTTTTTGTCATCTTTCCCCTTTGTATACCATATTGTGCATAGATAGATACTTTCTTCATACTTAGGTAGTGACATGCTCTGAATTGAGGCTCAAACCAAGTTCAGATGTTTTTCATGAAAGCTCTTGTAGAGCAAACTACTGATGTGCCTGGAAAGTGAAAACAAGGAAGGAGACTTCTGTTTTTGACCACCTATTATATGGTAGGAGCTGTAGTAGGTTATTTTAATATTTTATCTCATTGTGCCCTTAAAAACTGCAATGATAACATAAAAACATCAATAATAGGTAATATTTATTGAGTGATTATTACATGTAGACACTGTTCTAAGTGCTTTAGCTTTGTAATGACATTGAATTTACAAGGAAATAATTACTTTTTTTGAACATGAGGAAAGGGAAGCTTAGATATGTTTGATGACTTACCCATGACACAGAGCTAGTAAGTGACAGAATTCTGCTTTGGACTGACCCACCCTGTGGTTTTTACACCTCGCTGCCTCTCACATGAGACTACTGGAAAAACAACAACAACAACAAAAAAACACCTTAAATTTGAAATCAAAACACCAAAGACCTGTAATTCTTCCCTCTAACCTCAATTGCTTTGTAATGATTTTACTTTTTTTCTCTTCATTTTCCCAGTAGTTTGACTATCTCTCACAGTAGTTTTCAGCCTCTAGTTTGGCACAGGGCAGCTGCCCAGCTCTGGATATTTGAAAGTGAAGCTTTTCTGAGCCATTTATTTTAAATATAATTAGCTGAGGTTACCACAAATAAACCACAAGAGTGTTTGGGGAGGGCTTGGTGTTTGTTGTTGGTTAGGGAGAGTGAAGAAAGGTTTCATATCCCAGTGGTTTCCTGGCAACTGAACTTGCAGAACCTCTACAGATATTAGTAGTGGGCGGCCTTCTTCCTTATGATGTACTGATACCAGCAGTCAAATGCATGGCTGCCTGAGGCAGTACCACATATTTGTTGTCCCAGTTGTTACCATCAGAATCCTTCTCCATATACAGAAAAGGGACATTGGGCCTTTTCCTCCATCACTCTTAAGACTCTTTACTCTACCCTATGAGAGGGTATTTAGGAGAGGCAGAAGGGGGCTACAGCTCTCAGACACTGTGTTTGCTGCCTTTCCCAAAAAACTACTAAACAAAATCGCTGTTCTCAGCTCATCTGGGCATTGGGCCAGGTAGGAGGCAGTGACCCAAATCAATTTCCTTATTCCTTCAGCACATCACCCTTGCTTTTCCTTATGAGACAGACATTGCAGGGGTGGGGAAAGCAGGCACAGCATACTACAATCGCAGGATCTCTGAACACCAACACTTGCTCACTTAGATGCACATGTAAACACATACATACATACAGACATGGTCCCGCTTGCTTATTTCAGTGTCCCAAATCCCACATGACTTCTCATGGGCCTTCTGGAGACATGTGCCATTTGTTTTTCTCCTCCATTCAAGACACAAAGAGAAAGAACTGTACACTGAGCCATAGTCTATGGATTCAGGGCACGGTTTGACAGCTGAGAATTCTTCTTATTGCCTACTATACATTTGACCCAATGTCTTCTGTTCAAAGAATGGCAAGTGACTTTAGTATCAGTTATGGCTTTTTACCACCCAAGATGAGGTTTTTAAAAAACAAACTGAAGAAGCTTGGTGCTACTCACTGTTTTCTAATATCTGAACTACTGCTTCATGGCCCTTGGGGCTGGCAAGACAGAGTAGCTTCTTGCTTCGTGTAATCTCTGGAATACACTCCTTTCCTTCCTGAATTCAGGCTTTTAGTACTTACCATGTTGTGGCAGGCACCCTCAATATGGCTTCCATAGGCCATACCCCTCGAGGAGGGTCGTGTTATCATTTTACCTGTCAGTCAGGCCGTACCTCAGCTTCTGGAGAAGAAGGTCAGCTGGCTGAGTCTATACCAGGCACTGACAAGGAACGAGGGGAGAGCTATAAAAGTTGTTGCACAAGCTCAGCTTTTATTAAATGCATGTTCACATGAGATAGAATATCAGCATGACGTTAATGCCCTGTTCTCTATAATATCACACACAGTTAACACGCAGCAATCAACGGGGGATCAACAAACCCGAGCTCCAGAGTCTCAGTCCCAGTTACGGTGACAGCATCAGTGAGTGGGTATCTCGGTCTGATTGGAGTGTCACCCCGGTGGAAGTTCTGGAGCTCAGTGGGGCAGAGCCTCTGTCAGCACGTGGCCCAGAGTAGTCTGGCGCGATGTCTGGTGGTGGGAGATTTGCTGTCTTGGTGGTTGGTTTGAAGTCCACCTCAGTTAGACCCAAATTCCTGGCAACTGATTGAGCTGGGAAATTCTGTGGCTCAGCGTCAAGAGTCCTCTGCTCTCTACCAGTAGGAATGACTTGTCCGCAGGCATGTCTGTGTACTGTCCTGGCAAGCATTGGTCAGGGTGCCCAGCGTGACTTAGGTAGTTTCTTTTTGAACCAAAGTGTCATGGCTGACTGGCAGCCATCTTGGTTGACATGAGTGACGCCGTTTTATGTACTTTATCCTTTCTTGACTGGACCAATGCCATTTTATTGGTCCTGCTCTCCACATATATCCAGATAACTATAATCACACCCTGATTTGCCCTTCTCCTTCCAGTCCACCTTTATCACCAGTTATTTATCTTTCAGAGGCACTGCTTTTATGCTAGCACACCCTCACTTGGAGGATAAATGCTGGACCCTAAAATCTGGCGCTCCTGCAGTAGGCCTTTCCATATAAGAGCTTCGTCTTCTCCCAATTCCAGTTGGTATTTCTTGTCTGTGCTATATTGTTTTCCATTTTTTTATGTCCTGCTTTGTGTGAGTAATTGTTCTATATGCCTTTTGTTTGACTCCTCACCTAGAGGAAAGACTCCCCAAGGGCAGCCCTTTGACCTACAAGTCTGAGTGCTTCCCTCCATGACTTGAGCATAGGAGATGCTCTATATGTGTTTCATAATTGAGAAACATCATGTTTTGCTTTACAAGTTTCCAGCTGCTGATCTTATTTTTTTAAAGCAGTGTTTGTTTTTAATTCTGTTTTTATTAACTTTTTTTAAATAGATAGGCTCATAGAGTCTACTTCAGGCAAGGCAACCTACTCCACCTAGCAGTGCACCATCTTTGAAATAAAAAAGTGTTGTCTTTTGCTGAGATTCTTCCTGCAGGGTCCCTTTAGAGAGCTGCTATTTGAAGAACAGTTATTCAGAGCTCCAGGTTTCTTGTGACTATTTGCTTAGCAGGGATGCAG
Organism: Micronycteris hirsuta; assembly: GCA_004026765.1. Classification (NCBI taxonomy): domain Eukaryota; kingdom Metazoa; phylum Chordata; class Mammalia; order Chiroptera; family Phyllostomidae; genus Micronycteris; species Micronycteris hirsuta. Next base: position 50,971 of record PVJI01009449.1, on the reverse strand, counting down.
TGCTCCCTAGTCAAAGCACCATGCTTCTATGGTTAAACGCTTGTCTTCTTCAAGGGTTGCCTGCTTCTGGGTCCTCAGTGCTGGCATAAGGGAGAGACCTCCCAACGGACCCACATGCTCATGTGTACAAGTTTCTTTTTCCAGCTCCCTGGCCTCTGAAAGTTATGAGGAGTATAATGAAGTTCTCACTCCCAATCTTTTAAATCTCCTGCCCCTGGTTGCATATTATTCTAATATGTAGCATTGGTTCCTGAAGCTAATCCACAAAGTGGGCAGGTGTCCTGATGAAGTTTGCATTAATAAATGGAGGGAACAAAGTGAAATGTTGTGAGTTCCTCACAAAATGATATTTATGTGTTTTTAAAAACTGAGGTTTTTTTTTTCCTTGTTATTTTATTAGGGTCAAAATGTGCTTTTCGTAAGGGTAAATGATTAGGCTGGTATATGGAATTTTAAAGAATTTAAAGAATTATGGCATGGTAAGTTATAGATACACACACACACACACACAGAGGAATGGACCAAATAGGTTTACAGTTGTGAGTACATGGAACAGTTTATTCCTGTATTGTTATTTATTAATTGTTGTATTATTTTTATACAAACAACTGTAGATCTACTTTTGCCCTCCCATATGTATACATATATATGCATATAAATATACAAGTGATTGCTTTACTTGTAGTATATGTGTGTGTGTGTGTGTGTGTGTGTCTGTACACTGCCATGTCTGCAACTTAACTTCAGTAGTTCAGTGGTCCAGAACACTGCCGTAAGGTATAAACATCAGAGCCCTGAAAAAACCTTGACCTGGTGGTTGTGAGTAAAATAGGGAAAGTGCACCCATAGCCCCGTAGCTTCCTCGGCAGCATCACTGCCGGCCTTTTCCCACTGCCGAATGCCGTCAATGGTAACCTTGCAATGCTCCTCTCTGACCGGAGCTCAAGCAAGTGACTTCCCCTTTCTCAGCCTTCCGGGTCTGTGAAATGAAAAGTTTGATTTAGAGACTCTGCTGTGATCCTTTTAGCTCTCTCTTTCTAAAGTCTAAGGCGCTTTATGGAATTATTCACAGGTACAGGGTTATATCTGTCAGAGAGAATAGAAATTCATTTTTCTTATTCCCCTTCTCAGATATTCTGGATGGCTTATTTCCTTTTTCTTCATATGCTTGGCCTTCTCTGTCTTCTTTTTCTTTGTGCCTGTCAAATTTATTTCTTCCCTCTCCTGTCTCTATCTAGCCAAGTCCTTCTCCACTTTACAGTTGCTGTGTGTGTGTGTGTGTGTGTGTGTGTGTGTGTGTGTGTGGCCATTCCGCAGGGTAAGCACTTCATTTCAGGCTTGCTTCCACTAATTAACTACAAAATTAAGCAGGTGAATTCATTGATTCAGCACTTGGTTTGAAGTTTATATTAACTCATTAAAAGAGAAGCCCTAGATGTAGCCGGAGGCTTGATGCGAATCTTTCCCTCCCCCCAAATCTCCTTTGACTTCCCACACTGGATAGCTATCTTGCTATTTCTTAGAAGTGTTCATGTGTCCGGGGAGCAGCCAAGTGAACCCCCCCACAAAAAGCTGCATCACACAGGCATTCCATACTTTGTGAGTATGGAACAAATCATTTTTGTTCTTTTCCTCCTTCCCCAGCTTACTGGCCAGGACTTCGTTTCTACTTTTGGACACCTGCTGAGATTTCAGTGATATCTATTCAATGTCAGAAACCCAAATAGCTCCTGCCCACCTGCCCCCAGTTCCATGAGGAAAGTAGGTCTGCAGACCTGGTTAAAATTTTCACCTCATTTCCATCAGAAAGAACTCAGGTAGGAAGCTGTAATAGGGTTCCCTACCCCACATCAGAACCGCCAACTGGTTTTCTGAAAAAAACATTGTGTTAAAACTTATTTTTGTTTGAGTTTCCAACAATCATATCTTGTTTTATTCTTCTTTCCCACATAATAACCACAGTGAATGACCGGCGGGATGGCCATTTGTCACAAAACTATGTTTACCTTTTTTTTTTTTTGATATTTTTCCCATTTCTGTAGGGATTTATGGCTTCTTTTAAACCCCTACAAATAGCAACTAGCTGATAAAAGGTTTTATAATAAAACAGTGGTACATGGTTTGTAAAAGAATAGAATCCATCTCAAAAGAGGCTTTTCTTGGAGCCCATTCAAGCAGTTCAGTTACTCGTTTAAAGTAATTAGATTAAAAGAAAAATGTACTAAATATACGTTCTCTGATTTTCTATACCTTCCTGTTCTGTGTCCCTGTTAAAATTCTTAAACTAAGTGTCCTTGCCTTACGACAGCTCATTTTCTTTGTTCCATGCATTAAACTGTATGCACTGGTTGTTAGCTTAAACTGACCTTGTCTCCCATTGTTGCGTTAGAAGTAGCCTCTATTTTTCTTACCCCAGCACTTCATGCACACATCTACCACAGCACTGGTCACATCACTCAGTAATCATATACTTGTTACCTATCTTCCCCACATCATTCTGAGATTTTTCTGTATAGGGTACCAGCCTTATTGATCTTTGTGTACCTGTTTCATACATCGATATTGAAAGAAAACAAATGTAATGGGGGGCACTTAAGTCTTAGAAATTGTTTAAAGCAAGATTTAATCCTGTAGTAATAACACGATTTGGGTTTGGTTAAAGTTTTTTTCAAAATTCAATATCATAATTATTTTGTCTAATAGTGCTATTAAATTCACTCTATACATTAGTGTTTTAAAGCATTGCTTTGGGTTTTAAAGCCATATATGTACATATATGATTTTAAAAATGAGATTGAATTCAATATAACTCAAGGAGTTAGTTTCAATAAAGTTAGTCATTAATGTTTAATTAAGAATTGTTTTTCCAGAATAATCATTAAGCTCTAGTTTTAGAGTGCAACCATCTTTTTTTGTAAATGTATTCTGAGAGAGACAGATAGAGACAGAAAAGAAACCTAAAGTCACATTGGCTTGTCTTAGGTGGCCCAAACTAAATTGATAATTATTAAAATTGTCTTTTAACATCCTATAGTGTAAACAGAAGCATGCAATTGTTTCCTAATACTTTACAATCAAATTCAGAAAAGCTCTCATTTAACAATATTTTAAATGCATATATATACATGTGTATATATGTATATTTAACATATACACAAACATGCATATACATGCATGCATATATATGAATATGTATGTATATATCCATACATATAGATACATATTTGTTGGTAGATCATAATTTAGACACCTGGGCTCTACTGCTAGTGCTTTTTCTGTGCAAGATATTATAATGTAAAAGAATTATGGTGTTATACCATAAATAGGATGTGGGAGATTAGAGGGTAATGAAGGGTTATTTTATATTTGCACAAGGAAGATATTTTTCATTATACAAAGGATATATTTAATACTTATAGTTGGAATTAAGTATAATTGTTGCTCCTTCAATAATTTGTACAAGAAAATGTTTTAAAATCGTATGACTTTGTAAGCCAAATACTATTGCTTGACTAGTTGTAGTGAAGATGGTAGCCCAACTAAAAAGTTATAAGTAAAAACAAATAAAGTATGTGTTATAGAAGTGTTCACATTGCTTTCCACTTGAGAACTTGCTGCTAAATTTTTGCTCCTGAGATCTTTCTAAAGTTGGGCTATAGTAATTGATTAAAGTAAAATAGAGTTTTACAAAGCAATGTTGGATAATTTGGGCCAGTTTTTATGTAGTCAATAATTGTATAATTGTACATTCAAGGAAAATGCATGCATTCCACAAAGTAAGATCTGTTTCTAAGAGTAGAGAAGCTACTACATAAAGATGATCAATTTTGAGTCAAAGAATTTGAATTTGCACACATACAACCCATTTTAAAAGATAAATTATCATTCAGGAATCCTTTTTCCATTTGAGGTTGTAGTGTATTTGGCAGCTTTGCAGTGTCAGAAAAAGAGAACAAACCATAGGTTTACACTCTGTTCATGGAATCTGGATAATTCAATTAATACCTTTATAATAAGACTTGTTTCCTCTAAGATGATTTTTGAGTGAGACTTTGAATCGAAGAAAGATGTTTCACTGAAATGATTACTCATTAGCAACTGTATTATTATTAATTACTACTACTACTACTACTACTACTACTACTACTACTACTACTACTACTACTACTACCATTGGAGGAACTAATAGTTGAACAGGCCCAAGAGCAATGGTTTTTCATTTGGGTCTTATATACCTTACAAATGTAATAAAAACTATGGGACTTTTACCTCCCCCCTCTACACATACTACTTTTTAGGTATCTCAGGAAGGTCACAGAATCAATTCCGTGGATCTTGGTTAAAGGATGGGTGATTCTTAGAATGGGCTTACATGGATCATCTACAAAGCCACAACTCATAGCAGTCTTCTTAAATATTTATGAATAGACTTTGGTTTTTGAGTCAGACATGGGTGTACCAGGGAAGGCTTAAGTCCATTATGTTTCCAGATACTCATTTTATCTTATTTTTTGAGTGTACAGAATTAGATTCATAGTATGCTATACTTTGTGGGTAATTTTTTTTTGGTTTCTTTTTGCATTTTTTTCAAGGCCATTGGAGAAAAATGTTAACTATAAAATAATCACCAAATATTTTTTTCTCATGGAAATATCAAAGTATTTTCTCATTACAGGTTCATTTTTTTTTCCCATGCAACTTCTGTTTAATGAAATCTCTAAACTTTCTGGAACTCCTGAGTGTATCTGTGTTAATTTATATTCAGTTTGGAGGAGGTCCATTGTAACACGAAGACATAGATTGATGTGTCGTGCTCAGGGCTTTTAATGATATTTTACAGCAATGAACCTGAGATACAACGTTTTGGAATATGCCTTAATGCTAGCCTGACTGCAATTATATTAATAACTAAATGAATTTGGAGATTAAGCAAGTGGCCTGCACACTGTGATTCATTCCTAGTTTGTCAGATCATAGGATGCAATAAAATAAAATGCAGTCTTATGATTCTCTGAGCCTGGGATGCAGTTATGAATGAGTCTGTTCAAGTCCATAATGGGTATCCATATGTGTCAGCCACAAAAGCCCTTCCCTGTGAGATCTCCATGTCCTTTCATCCACATTGACTCATTGGAGTTTTACATTTAGAGTTGATGGAAGTGAAGAATGAATGTGTCATACCCCAGTGAAGGGTTTAGGGCTGAGATAAATACCGTTTTAGTAGCTTGAGGAGGCAGGGACTATCCCAAGTTCAAATTCATTGAAGCCAGAGCCAAGTTCTTTGCATATTTGACATAAAATGCTTGCTATGTGAAATGGTAGCCATTACCAATATATGCTAGTTATAAAATCTTGCCCATTACATACATCTTTAGAATTAGTAAGGGAAGAAAACTTGACTTTCATTCACAACCTTTGTGTCTGTAATTTAGGGAAAGTCATTTAACCCTCCTAAAGCTCTCTTTCCTGATCTGTAAAATCCAGTTTCTCTGCTGTGTCTCCCACATTTTGTTTTGTTGAAAGACTGGAAACAGATGGTGAAGCAGAGGAAACAGCAGAATTTTTATATACGAGAGGCTTAAGGGTTATAGTTTGCTGGAAAGGCAGGTGTCTCCTGGGGACCGGTTTTGGAAAAAGCAGGCTAGTTTCTTTTCCTTAGGTAGGCTATGTATCCAGGTTGAACTGGGTGAGGGAATGTTGATGCAAATTATTTTGGGATACCCAAAGTGTATCCAACCCTTTAGTGTATGAAAGAGTCTAAGGATTTTTAAAAGTCTTCTCAGATTGAGGGTTTACAACTCTGTGGCAACACCTGGCTCCAAGGTCATTATGCTCAGCCTTTTCCCAATAGCCAACTTACTGAGGAAGGAAAAATAGAAAAAGCATTAGAGCTGGCTTACCCAGATTGTTTGTACACACCACTGTGATCAAAATCACCAGATACGCATGATAACTCTCAACTTTGTTCTGCCTTTAAACAGTCAATGATCTTGTTAGTTGCAGCTGTAGACCCAGTGGTAGCGGAAATCTTTGTTTATTGAATTTCCAGCTTCCAATCAACTGTGCAAGGAGCAACTGTGTGAAAATAAGTCAATAGCCCCCTTCTTCCTCTCTTTACCTCTGCCTGATCATAAGAATTGGGTTCTTAGGTGGTTGAAAAAATAGAATAAAATAGAAGAGAACCTTTCTCTATTTAAACAAAGAGAAAAAATGTATTATGGACTGAACTGTGTCCTTCAAAATGTATATTTGGAGGTTTTGACTGCGTTTTGACATCAGAATATGCCTATATTTGTAGATTATGTCTTTAGAGAGGTAATTAAGTTAACATGAGATCTTTAGGGTAGGCTCTAATCCTTAGTGAGTGGTGACCTTAGAAAAATATGAAATTTGAACACGGACATGCAGACAAAAGGAGGAAATTCTAGGTGAGAAAATAGTGAGAAAATGGCTATCTCCAACGTAAGGAGAGAGACCTCAGAAGAAGACCAACTGGCAGACACATGGACCTTGGACTTCTAGCCTGTGGAACTGTGAGAAAATATAGTTTTGTTGTTTAAGCTGCCCAGACTGCATTGTATTGTTGTGGCAGCCCAAGATGACAGTGTTTTCCTTAAACTAGAATGGAGAGCTATGGCTATAATAATGGCTGAAATGGCCTAATGTGTGTATCCACCTAAAGGAATGCATTCTCTCATCTTCACCTCCAGGCAGCCTAGATCTTCAACTTGGCTGTTCACCACAGTAGGAGATAGACCGCACAAGAGTTTCTCTTTCAGGGGAATCCTTCAATTAACCCTTGAAGCCCCACATGTGGGTTAATTTCATATGTCCTGGGTAATACAACCACCTTCCATTCTGCAGAATAGAGTCTAAGAAGAAATTCCAAGTTTTAAAAGAGAATTCATTAGCCAGATGTCCCCAGGACTGCCTCAAATACAAGGATTTCCTCAGACCCTCTTTTAACTTCCTAAAACTTACTATTCAAGGATCTTTTTTACTCTTGGAATAGGGCAGGGGTAAGAAATTTGCATCTCTAAGGCTTTGAGTCAACAGGCTATTCAATATTGTTATAACTTTATTTACTGTGTAGTGTTCACTGAAACAGATCTCAGGTTAAATAAAGGAGAAAGAAAAGGTGGAATTTTGCTAGTTTGATTTTGTTGTTGTAGGGTAGTGATGAAGGTCAGTTTGGAGTGGTACAGTGGGATACCTAAGAGCAAGACTGAAGCAAGATAAACTTTGAATCTTGTCATGGTTGTGTGCTATCACTATGAGTATTTTTAGAACTCACATTTCCTAAATATTGCTTTCATCACCATCCATAAAGATAATAACAAGTAGATATAAGAATAGTCACTGTAAATAGGTATAAAAATAAAACCCACTTTATTCTGTTATCAGTAAGTGAAAAAAAAAGTATGCACCTAGCCTACTATTTGGCACTTGGTAAGAAATCAATATATTTGTTACTGTTATTCTTTATAATATTTATTTTCAACACTTATTTGTAGTAAACACTTTTTAGGCTAAGCAGGCATTTTATGTTGACTTGGCTGCGAGGTGCCATTGCTGTTCTCTCTCATTATGAGAAATATCGCACTTGTAGCATGAGGGGTACAGCTGGAACAAGACTGTGCAAACTCTCTAGGATAGCAACACCAGCTGTAGATTTTAAATAAATTCAAAATAATCCTACATGAGGCCTGTGAGCTAAGGTTCTATCTAAAACACGGACCTTTTAAGAAACAATATTAGTCTTATCCTTCAGAAGGTGAAAGCTGGAAAATACTGAATTTAAAACAGCTTTATAATAGGACTTGGCAAAAGGAGGTACGTCAGTGAATCTCCCTCGTGTCTCTAAGCCAGAGGTTCCCAGTCCCTGTGGTGCATCAGGATCTCCTGCGTTAATGTGAAATTAGCGATACAGAGGCTTCACTTGCTATTTCAGACTCTCTAGGGATGGGACCTGGATGTGAGCATATTTCTGAACGCTCCATGAGTGATCCTGAACTACATACAACCTGTGTTGATGATCATGGTTCTAAAGAGACTCTCCAGATGAGTCCCAAAGGGCCATGTGTTAACAATGTTTTTTAACCTTCTCTTTGCCAATGTCACAGTTTAATGTTATATAAATTTGAATCTGGTCTCTGAAAATCGTGGAGTGTTCCTAAACATTGTTTATTAATTTATTTTCAGCATCTCTCCATGTTCTCTGTTTAAAAATGTATAATACTGTAATCTAATTTAATGATGAATTTTAAAGCTCTATATAAAATCATAAAAATATAAAACCTTATATAATTTCTTCCTAATATAAACTCAGAATAACAACAACAAAAAAAACAACAAAAACCAATTTGCTTTCTACTCAGTGTAGGAAGCATAATAATATTCTCAAATCTTCTTAGATTGAAGGTCTGTGATACAGCGTGAACCCATGACCCTCTTGTAACTCCTTTGAAGTGTCTTCAGCCCCAGTAGTTAATGGCATTATTGTCTCATTGTGAAAAGGCATGTACTAGGTGCTTTGGCAATTCACCAACAAAGTAGAAAGCACTATTTGTGTTCAAAGGATCTCTTTATCTTGTAGGATGGGGCTTAGGATAAGACTCCATTCTCTCCCAGAAAGGTATTCTTGTACTTTCCTGTACTATATGGAAAACTGAGGATGCGTAAGCATGCAGGTTTCCTTCCTAAGGAGCTACATACCACTTCTTAAAAGATGGAAGTTTCCCTTCTTTCCATTGGCTTGCTGTCCATATATAATTTCATCTCCAGATGGAAGAGGAACACAGAAATCAATGAAGGTTTGAAGTAGGGAGTTTATGGAGCAGAAAGCCAATAATTACAGAAAGTTAAATATGTTCCTGGAGATAGCAGGGAGTCTGTCACACTTTATACTGTACAAGCCTAACATTGCTTTTATGAACTTCAGTCTACACTTCCCTACCTTCTTTTTAGTTTTTAGTTCTATTCCCACTTGAAGACAAACCTAATACAGATGCTCTTCAACTTACAATAGGGTTATGTCCCAGTAAACCCCATCGTACGATAACTTGAAAATATCCTTAGTCAAATATGAATTTAATGCACCTAATTTACCAAACATCATCACTTAGCCTACCCTACCTTAAAATTACTCAGGGCACTGACATTAGCCTGCAGTTAAGAAAGCCATCTCACCCCCAGTTCCAGCGTCACAAGAGAGTATTGTACCACATATTGCTAGGCTGGGAAGAGACCAAAATTCAATATTTGAAGTATAGATTCTCTGGGTGCATATCACTTTCATACCATCATGAAGTTAAAAAATCATAAGTGAACTGTTATAAGTCAGGGACCACTGGTACTTGGAAATTCAGACATGAACATGTTGTACCTTCAGGGGCAATTTTTAGTTTGACACAAAAAGGTCCCTACCAGTCCCTATTAAGCACCTCACTTAAACCCAGTATCTTCATAAAAAAGTATCTGCACTTGACTACAGGAAAGCAGCTCTAATGTATGGAATAAAGTACTACTCACTGATATTATATAATAATTCAGTTATAATAATAGTAAATTAAGAAGTTTTCATTAAAGACTTATAAGGAACCAAGATCACATGTGCCATTGAGTCCACAAATGGAGATGGAGATATTCCTTAAATTAAGTACCATGTTCTGAGAACATGAAACTCGTTCCAAGATATAGTTACCACACACATAGTGATAGTGTGTTCTGAAGAAAAGAACTGTATGATAGAAGCAAGTACATGCCACTGAAGATCAGAAAGGGAAGGTTTCAGGGTGAAGGTAGCACAAAAACTGGCCCGTGATAGCAGAATAAGAATGATGTGTGTTTGTGTTGGCTAGAGAGGAAACGGTTCATGCTCTGAAATTTAACATTCTGAAATTAATTTTATATCAACCAGTGTAAGGCAGTGGAAACAATATGAATATTAAAGCCAAAGCCATCTCAGGCTAAAACCTGTCTTTATTATTTACCAAGTAGATTCTATTGGGTAAGACATGAATCCTTTCTTAGTTTTTTCCATGTTTAAATGGGGTTTAAAAACTTACATTTGAGAGTTGTTGTAAGGAATTCATGAGATACCTACGCACAGAATTCAGTAAATGTCTGTCCTTCCATTGCCGTTCGTAGCACTTCGAGCAATACCGTATTCACTATAGTACACGATAGACTTGCCCAAGACTTTAGATGGCGCCTTGGGAACTGTTGGAATAGAACTTGGCTGTAGCAGTTTAAATTTATTATTAATTTTTTTACAAAAACACATTGGACAATGTGCTTCACATTTGTAGAAAAATGTAGAAATGAACTATCTACATATGTTTAAAAGTTGTCCAATTCTTCTTTTCAATCGCCAAACAAATAAATTATGTTTTGATTTGTCATTGCCCCCGCAGCAACTCAAATCACCATGAACTGAGGAGACTCCTAGCGGGTGGATTTTAATGGTTTATTTATGTATTCATATAATCCTTCCACTGAATGCAGACCACATGCTTGTATGTCTGAGCTGAATTTTATTGATTTTTTTCTTGCTCCAAACTCTGCTGTTTAGATTTTAATCCCTGACAATGCATTGGTGCCAAAGGGCACCATTAGTGCTGTAAGGAGTTGAGTCTTGCTGAAATATTCAATACCTACTGCATCTATCCTCCAGAAAAGAAAACAATCCTACCTTCTTCATTGGTTGTGACTTCATTTGAAGTGTGATCGTTAATTTGAGACGCTTTGGGGTCGCAAAAGGAGATAACAGGATATTTAGACTGGAGAATTTAGAACAAGCAGAACAGAAACAGAATCATAGATACGGAGAACAGTTTGATGATTTCCAGATGGGAGGGGGGTTGGGCAGATGGTCAAAAAAGGTGAAGGGATTATGAAATGCAAATTGGTTGTTAAGGAATATTCATGGGGGTGTAAAGTATGGCGAGAGAATAGAGTAGCCAAATAACATGTATGCATGACCCATGGACGTGGGTAATGGTGTGGGGATTGCCTGAGGGCATGGGGGGCTGGGTAAAGGGGTATGGATAGGGGAAATTGGGACAACTGTAATAGCATAAACTATAAACTACCGTTTCAATTTAAAAAAGAAAGCAGGGAAAAATCGAAGCCCTGTATTAATATCTAAGTCTGTGATGTTCACTTTGAGAAGTGTTTCCTAATGTTACGTATATTCTCGAAGCACATTTAAATTACTTCAACAGGTGCAATAATAAAATGACACCGCAAAGCAGGAGGCAAAGTAATGAGATCAGTTATGCCAAATGGATAATGAAAGACAGACCCAGACTCAGGAAAGAGTCTACTCAAGAAAAAAGTCATGGGAGCAGATATTTATAGCACAATGGAAGAAATGTTGATAGAGTGTTGTACGAAGCACTGTGGGAAAGTGGAAGCAGGGAGCATTCATTGTGCTAGAGTTGCAAGGGGTTGAGAAAAAGAACAGAAGACTTTATTTAAATCTATGGTGCCTTCAAAGCAACATATTTTCCAGTTGTTCCTAGAACAGCAACAAAAACCCACTTGGACGGCCCTTTTAAATATGTGGCATGATACCCTGACCTTCAGCTGCTTACTTCAATGTTGTGTGTTTCTCTGTTTCCCTGAAGTAGCCTTTTAGTCATGCCATATATGTAGCAGTGGAGGGCCAGTGTACGTTTCAAATCTGTGCATTCCCAAAGAGGTGCACAGACAGGAGCAGCTGGACGTCTGGAAGATGTGGGAAGTGCCCCCCGCCCACTCTTCCTCGGACTGGTTGGGGAATGAGAGCAGACTCTGAAATAGCAAGCACTATTCACCCTGAAGACAAAATTCTCTTCTTGGCAGTTTTGCTCAGGAGAAGCTCTGAAAGGAGAGGGAGAAGGATGGTATAGAGACTCCCATCCAAATGAGGTAGCGGAATCAGCTCTTCAAAGAAAGCCTAGTTGTAGAGGTGGGGCAAAAGTAGGTCCGTATTTGTGCGTAGGTGAAAAAAAGTTTATTCTTGCATTATTATTAGTGATTAATTATTGATTTATTTTTATACCAACAACTGCAAACCTTAAAAATGATGGTCCAAAGCATGCAAGCTAGAAGAAAATTCAGCTTAAAGAATATGCAGGTGGTTCTTTGCGGGCCCTAATTTTTCTCGCTGCACTGTGTTTTATGGGGTGACTAAGAGGTTCAGTCAGAAGTACAAGCCTCAACAAATTTAAAGTTATTCACCAAGTTCAAGTCAAAACCATTTTTTTAAATCGCAGTTTAAGTTGAGAATAGCTTTAAACATTGGGGAACGGGGAAAAACTCTTTAACTTAGAAGGGATTTTTAAGTGTTGGAAAAAGACGTGCTTCTAGCACATAGTTCTGCCTTTTCAGTTTGCACACTGGAGGAGAGAACAAAGGAAAGAGCATGGTCTTTGGAGACACACAGGGCTCTCTGCTTTCAAATACGGGCTCTTTCCCTTTCCTAAGTTGGTAGCTGACATTTAATAACAGCTTACTATATGTCCAGCACAGTTCTAGGTTCTTTACACATAAAAACTCAGTAACATAGACCGAGCTGCGGTAATACAGAGATTTGAAGTCCAGTGAATCAAGCAAGATGCAGATTTCATTTTTCTCTCATGTTCACGACAAAGAGGTAGGTGAACCCAGCAGTGGGGGTGAGTTTCTCCACCAGGTTTTCCTGGGACCCTTCAGTGGGGCCGTTCTCCATCCTGTGTGGTTTAATCTTTCTCTGTGTGGTGTCCGCTCTCCAAAACCACGGCCACATTCAGACTACAGGACCAGCAGCCTCATTTACAAATGTGACCCCAGAGTAGCATACGTCATTTGTGGTTACATTTTGTCAGCCAGAGCTTAGTCACAGGAACAGCCTTGTGTGCCATGGAGGAGGAGGAGCCTGCTCTCTGGCTGGGTGCCCATGAGTTTTGCTGAGGTGTAGGGCATGGGGCCACCATATTGCGTGATTCCTGAGACTGCCATTTCTCCAGGTTATACCTGGAGAGGCCACTCCTAAGGTTGGGCAGCAGAGCAGGGCTGCTTGGGAGGCACTACAAGAAAGACGAGAGGAAGGGATATGGGGAGAAAATAAGCAATTTCTATCATGATGCATTACTTTGTTTAGCCCTCAAAATAACCTACCAGCTTGATCTTCAGCTTTACAGACAGCTCAGTCACAAAATTCAGCCTTACACAGAACCTGTGCTCTTAATAACGGCTGTATTTCTTCTCTGCCTCCGAAACTAATATTGTTCTACTACTTCAGTAATTAGGTGCAGGAAGTACATCAGCATTATTAAGAACCTAATATATTCAGAGAGCTGTGTAGTATCTTGTCTTATTTATTTGTGTGTGTGTGAGTGTTTGTGTGTGTCTTTTTTTTTTTTTTTTTCCCAGGAAGGGGTTGGGTGTCAGGATTAATTGAGCATATGTTGGAGATTTCAGCCTCTGGCCAAAAAAGACCCTTTCTTCAGTTTCATCACTGTATGGAACTTTTGTTTCTAGTACGTGGTAATAGTTTCTGTATGTTTGCCATATTGAACCCGACTATTTGTTTCATACCTTTCCTGTATCTCAGAACTTTTAAAACTCATTTTTATCTCCCAGATTTATAATCTTGCTGAATGTTGGTTAAGCAAGGTGAAAGTGGTTTCTATAAACTTCCAGTGAAGTCACAGAGAATGTGCTACCCAACTGAAGAACGCCCCAGGCTGCTTTCTCCCCAGCCCCGGGCAAGGTATCGGCCACAACAAATGGTCTCTTCTTCTGATACAGCCCAACCCTTACCTACTTATGTTGGGGGTACTTCATTATGGGAGAGAGAAACATTTCAGTACATTTTGATTTTTCTTCTCTTTTACCAGTAACATTTAGTGTTCTTTGTTCTTTTTAAATTAATTACATACTATTTTTAAAAGAGTCATAAGTTTGTATTTTGCGGTTTTTGGTTATCTTTTGTAAAGGGAGAGCATTCATTTTAAAAACGAGGATGTGTGGAGAGAAGCAAGGAGATGACAGTCATTGGTCTGGGCAATTTGATTATATCAGTGCCGCTCTTTGATGCTTGTCCTTGTCATCTGTCAGGAAAGCTCCTTGGACAAGTATTCCTTTTATTTTTACATTTTCTCACCTCCATGGAAAACAGGACACTTGTGGGGATGGGTATTTACAAGAGCAGGCTGAGGTGCAGCCTGCTTCCCTAACATCTGGCCCTGACCCACAACTTGTAAACTGTGAGGCCTGGGGTAAGTCACTGAGCTTCCTGTCTCTTGATTTAGACGTAATTTGCAAAATAAGATAACAAAGTGGAACTCAGTAAGTTATTGTGAGGATTAAAGAAGTGAATGGATATGGCAGTGCCTGGCACGTGGTTAGCAACTGATACAGTTTAGCTATTCATCATCATTTTCTTCGTTGTCCTGTTCATGTGGACTTCATTAATAATCGTTCTGTTATGCCTGTGATGATGCACCGGTTGCCAGGAGTGTTGGTTTGTTGACATAGAGAAGTTCATCTGCAGCAGGTGAACTATGCCCTCCAGTTTTCTGCTTTATCTACTTCAGTGTAAGATGGACAGCAGGGTTTCAAGTAAAGAATAGTTTGAAGAACCCAGACTTTTTTATTCTTTCTATTCAGAGCATATTTAGGCTACAGGCCGATGTAATTGTAGGCTTAAAGATAAGTTTAAACACTTATGGTGGAAGGAAAAACATGTTGAAATTGTTGTTATTTTCCATGTCTGCTTGGTAGTTTAACTGGCCTCAATCTGTGATTGAGTATTTTCTCTATAAGAAGCTTTCTGCTTCTTATAAAACTACAGGAATTCCTCCTAGTGACCTTAATTTCTAGTTGGTGAAAATGGCTAAGACACACATTAATATATATGTATATATAAATGTAATGTACATATTATAATTGGGTAATTTAAATAATTTCCAGTCTCCAGTTGCATATTGAGAAAATTGAGAAACTAATATGAGTTAAAATAATTGTGGTGATTAGGCAGAGATTGTTTGGAGGTGGATTTTTTATTTCACAAACTCCTAGATATGGGTGAGGAAAAGTTCGTACAAGTATGGGGCATTTAGAATGTTTTCACTTCCAAACTTGAGGATCGAAAAGTTGGATTCATCGCTACAAAAGATCCTCCCCCCATTGTATTTGTACTTGAGATGAATGATTCATCTAGAGACTATGAAGCACGATGCAGAGGAATCACAGAGCTCAATTCTCCTATTTTAGGAGATGAGGACATTGCTGGAATATTTTACATAGAGCAGTTCACTTGGTACTTCCAGAATTCTTAAAGGGTTAGTTTTAATACAGAATATATCGGTCGGTGTTCTACCCAGGGCCTGGTGTCGCTTTGACAATAGGTATCTCTTCTGGCTTTTAAAATGTAAGGAAATTTATTTTCCATAGAACAAGAAGTTCAGAGGGAGGCTGCTTCTGATTCCTTCACTAGTTCAACAGCAGTATCAAGGACACATATCATTCCATCATTTTGTTCCACTGTTCTTCACTTGTCACCTTTATCTTTAGTCAAACTCCCCTTTGGTCCCAAGAGATTATGACAGTTGTAGGTATCATATCGGGAAATGACATAGGCCAGGACAAAAGAGTTTGTCTCTTCCTTGAGTCTTTTAAGAGTCAGGAAAACTTCCCCAGAAATCTTCACTAATCCTCCCTTTATGTTTTATTGGCTAGATTTGTATGTTCAAAACAATCCCTAGCAAAGGAAATGAGGCAACCGTGATTACCTCTGATATGTCAGGACATTCTTTGAGGCTGCTTGGAGAGCTGCGTGAATGAGGATAGACACCTGAATAAACCTGGGGTTTACTTGGAAACTAGAAAGGATGGGGATAAGGATGTATGCATTTAGGCATGAACAGTTATTTGTCACACTGGGCATATAGTAAAATGCTCTTATGTTCTTATTTTTGTGATGAAAACAAAGGGAAGGAAGGAAGGAAGGAAGGAAGGAAGGGACACCTGCATGATATGTTTTGTTTAGTCTTCACTATTCGTCCAATAGAATTTGTCTATGTTTCTGTCGATTCCAGGTATAGCACAATAAACATATCATTAGACTAAGCATTAGAATTATATTGTCAGAAACTGATTAGAATTGGGTGGCCACTGTTTCTTTCTTGGCAAGGGATCAACTCATTGCATTAATGTATTAAATAGCGTTTCAAAATAGAAGAGCCAAAAAACAATGTCCCTTGGAAATAACACTCTTAAACAGTGTCCAAATTAATGGAAAGTGCCTACACTAATGAAATAAAACATAAGGGCTTTGGCAAGAGGTGATTGGCGGAAACACCCAATGGCTTGATACATCTGTCTCCTGAAGACATAAATGAATTCCTCCTATAAAAGAAAATAAATAATGGTTGCTGAAGCTAAAGCACCAGTCTAAAGAAAATGACTTCCTGCCTTCTGCCAGTTACCTTAGAACACATTTCTTAACCTGATCTTTGTGCCTACTAAATTCAGATCCTAACTCTAAAGATAAGATAGAATCTCCATTTGCAGCCATGCATACTTCATTATTTAGTATTCAGTAAAAAAAAAAATTATGATAAATAAGTATTATATCTTCCTTCATGATTCATAAGGATTCAGGAGTGATGGTTATATAGTTAATTGATGGGTTGATTTAAGTATTTTTATTGGTTCATTCATTGATTGATTCATTTATTCATGAGTTTATGTAATGACTTAAAAGTATCTGTTCTTTTCTAGACACAGTTTTGTGCTGGGCACATCAAGGTTTGCAGGGGCTAAGGTCCTGGGTTCGGGTCATGTGCAGGACAGTGAAGGAAGTGAAAGAAACCACACTATGAAGCCCAATTTCCTCTACATAATTCCTCACAACCTAACACTCCTCACAACCATGTAGGACGTTTGTCATTACCATCAGTTCCAGGAACAGAAAATGGAGGCTTAGACATTAAATCACTTGTTCAACATGATTCTAATTGTTGGTAGTGATCCTGATATTGAACCCATGATTATTATTCCAGCCCAGGGATTACTCTACCATGAATTGGATTGTATTCTACTCTAATCACAAATTTACCTTTTTTTCTAGATACCCGGATACGTTTAATAGCAATTCTGTATCATTATTTCTTAGATCTCTCTCTTCAGAATACGTATGTAGGTCCTAACCAATCTAGCCTAACTAATAGAGGCATACGTTTCAAAGTTGAAGTCAACCAGTGGTAGTACTAGGAACCTGTGCATTCACAAATATTGGACTCACCCTTAAGAAATGAATAAATGGACTCTGACTGAAGGACTCTGAACTTTTATAAGTAAAATATATGAAATTGGTGAGACTATTACTGTTATTCTCATTTTATAGATGATACAACGAAGACTTTTAGAGATTAAGGAACAAGTCGTAGGTCCCTCACCTAGAAAATATCATAGCTGGGATGCAAAATAAGATTTGTCTGATTCTGTACAAACATATATACCAATCTGCTTCTTTGCTTGGTGGTTAGCCTAAAACACCTAGTAAACAAGCATATGAACAAACAATAGGAAATTGTTTGGGGGAGTTCTGGTATATCTCTGGTTTCTAATTTTGCCTTTACAAAGTCAAACATATTCTAGAGACATAAAATCTTTTATAACTCCTATTGAATTATTTAATTCAGAAGTAGCTTTATAAAATTGAGCACAAAAGTATAGATTGAGAATCTAGGTAAATGGTAACGTTGGAATTAAGCACAGAATGCTTCTGCAACCACAGTAGCGATATTTAGGAACTGCTGTTATCTGTATAAATGCCAAGTGGCACTTTTTACATTTGAAGATTAGGTGAAATTTTTCTGAGCCAATTTTTTTTCTCTCCAGTGTCTCAGACATCTCTAATATTTCATCCAGACATCATTAATGTGTTTATGCAAATACTTCATTTAGTAGCAAAGAGGCACTTAAGGTATGGAGAGATGAGTCTAAAATTCCCTGTTTATGAAAAAGGGAGTACTGATGTTTTGTTTAGTGACAGATCTATATGAAAGTGCCTTGGTAAATATATTATTTATGTAAATAAACATAGAACATGCCATATATTTTAATATATGAATTACATATATTGCTTTTAATTGCAATAAAGCTTTTGATTGCTTTACTTTTATTTCTGATATGTTCTCTACTTTAACAGTATGAGAGTTTTTCATTCTGTGTATTAAGGGTCATAGGGCCAAGTAGAATTGATCTTAGGCCCACATTTATAAGCTGGGCCATTTTATCTTTGCCATCCTGTGAGTTTCAAACCATCTCTGCTCCACACAGAAGTCATGTTTAAGCAAAATGTGGTAAATATTTTTAGAAAGGGCTTTTTATGTTCTGCCTTCTCTTGGAACCCTAAATCAATCCTTGATCTCCTCACACCCTGTCGGGATAAAATGGAGCCTTTCTGTGCTGACCTGGAGCTCTGAAATGTGTGGTAAGATCATTGGGGTGCTGTGTGTGTGTGTGTGTGTGTACACACAATTGCTTGAACTGATTGGCAATAACACCGCTATCACAAGGAAATTATTATGTCTTCTGAGTTAACCAGTGCTTTCTTTCACCTGTCTCTTTTCATTTGTCTTCAGATTCCATGAAAAAGATAGATTATCTAGAGATGATAGTCAGATGCATGATAGATAGATAGGTATAGAAAGATAATAGGTTGAATATAATTATAAATGATTCATTGAAGCTCAGGGAAACTGAGTCCATGTAGCCAATTAGAAGCAACGTCCAGATGCCTTAGATGCCTCCTAACCTTGACCTCCAACGGGGGCCTTCCAGGATGCATCCTTAATACAGAGGGCCCAGATAAGCATGTCCTCTCTGTTGTGTCACAAAATGCTATAGGAGAACGGCAATAAATTCTCATGCGTCAACGCATCCTAAGAGCCAAAATCTGTATTAGTCATGACTTAAGCTCTTTTAAATTAGCGTAATTTACTGGTGCCCAGCAATTTCTTTCAACTGAAGTCAGAGGAAAGGAGACCTACTGGTGTAAAAGGAGGAGGTGAAAGTGACTTTTTTGTTTCTTTCTTATCTCAGGTATACAGGTCCCTCACCCTCTGAATGAAACTGTTCTATAAATGCATATTTCTTTGCATCTCAGTTACTTTTGCCTTCTTTCTTCACGCCGTTGGGCATGGGGCTGAGGGCAGTGCAGGGAGGGATGGAGTGTGGAGGATTAGAAATCTCTCTGGTCCTAGGTATGTATCTGACTGTGGCTCACGTTTAGAGGAGGAGTGGGTGCGGTGTACTCCGAGGTGCTTGCTATTTGTTATCAGAGCAGAATCTTGGAGCAAATTTTTTTCACCCACTGAGTCGTTAAATGACGTTACACAATTTCTTAGTTATCCTGGTATTTAATTATTTCCTCTTTACAGGAGCAAGAATAATCACTATCTCATGGTAGTATAACGATAAAGTATCATTAATGTAGCCAAAAAGAGGTAACCAGTAAAATGGGGTCACTGAGATTGTGGTCTTCTATAATTTATAGATCATGCATATTGGTTCTGAGTGACCTCCTTTCTGACTGTTGAGGAGGAACTGCTCTTATCTTTGGACTTCTTTCTTGAAAAAATCTTTTAGACTTATCAAATGCACTGCTTCTGCTTAGAGTATCCCAGTGAGAATGACAGATTTTTATGGATTTGAAACTAGCTAAACCTGAAAAGACAAATCTATCTGTCTCACTTTTAACAGTTTAATTAAAACCTCAGCTCAGGAAATAAGTGAAGATATGCAGGGCCAGTTCACTTCTGAGGTGAGGAAAAGTCTTTCATCACAAGTTAGTATTAAAATCACAATGGTTCCAGTTATCAGTTCAAATAAATAGTGAACTAGTCTGCAAAATAAGCCAAGTCAGATGTCTTTAAATTGTTCTACGCTAGATCGGGAAGAGATGAATGTCTTAGCAGCCTGACAGGCAATATCATACTGTCCCTGCTTCTGTAGTGAATCAAGTCCCTCTGATTTTGAAATTTCAAAATAAGCATTACTTTTTTCATGAATGAGTCTTTGAGAAAAATAAAAGCCAGAGGTTCACTGCATATTTTGGTGAACAGAGCATTTTAAGGTGGTCTATTTAGAAATATCACATTACTTTCATCTAGTTTTCTGAATACATCTTCCAGCAAAGGTCATTTTGTGTGTATAATTGATGTAGCTAAAACCAAAAAGACCATATATGTATGCACACATATATACAATATATTTCATAGATATTGCATTGGCCAAAAAGTGCATTACCTTTTTCCCACAGTGCTTAGTTGTCTTTAACTTCATCCGAAACAATCTTGTTAGATTGTATTGTGACAGCTGTCATATCAGCATGAATTTCAAAACCAAGCTTATCAAAATTGGTGAATTTTTGTGTAGCCATTTTAATATTGAAGATGGAAGAAATACACAGCATTTCTGGCATATTATGCTTTTTATTTCAAGAAAGGTAAAAACAATTAAAACACAAAAAATGATTTGTTCAGTGTATGGAGAAGGTACTGTGACTGATTGAATGTGTCAAAAGTGGTTTGCAAAGTTTCATACTGGAGATTTCTTGCTGGAAGATGCTCCATGGTCAGGTAGACCAGTAGGAATTGATAGCAATTAAATTGAGATATTAACTGAGAACAATCAAGCTTATACCATGTGTGATATAGGCAATGTACTCAAAATATCCAAATCAATAAAGTTATTGGTGAAACTGAAAAATATGCATCTTATTTTACAGAAAAATTAAAACTTTTTGGCCAACACAATATATAATTATATATAATTTGGTTTCTTTTTGCTATCTTAAATGCAGAGAAAATAGTATTTTTTTTACTCTGACATCCAATGACTTTTGATCTCTCTTTGAATTCAGAGTATAATTTAGCAGTCACTTTTGTTTCACTTATAAAGTGTGAATTTAGTGTATCTTATAATACAGTATGTAGTTATTAGAGAATGAGTCTATTTTAATTCTAACCAAAGGGTTTATTAACTGCTGTGGGGCCAATACTCTTGGGTATATATGATGAAAAGAAGCTGTCCCTGCTCTGTGGTTCCTGTGATCTAAAGCTGTGGTTGTTAACTGGGCACTCCCGTCTGGGGACACTTGACGGTATATGACGTCATACTTAGCTGGCATAATGGAAGGGGTGATGCTACTGGCGTCCAGTGAGTAGAGATGCTGCTAATGCACAGGAAAGCTCTGGTAAAAAATATAATTATATAGCCCCCCAAAATCAGTAGTGCTGATGTTGAAAAACCTTGCCTGTAGGCTGAGAAAAATACAGGGTCCTGCACAAATCACACCCCTTTTTTATGACAAAGTCTTCTATTACAAAATCATAAGCATGTAATTCTGTACATAACGATATCATACTCAAGCATACCATATGACATTTTAGGTGAAATGTTCAAATTAAAACTATAAATTATTGCACCCATATTATTACCCTACCAAACACAGTCAAGCAGGTGTTACTTCTGCTCAACCCTGTGTAATGTATTGTGGTAAGTGCTGCAACACCTCAAATAAGGAAAACTAGAAGTAGGGAAGTGTTGAAAAGCTGTGTGCAGGCAGTGGCATTGGGCCTTGGCCAAGAAGAATGAGCCTGGTTTAACTGGATGAGGATGGGAAGGTGAGAATAGGAGAGAATCTTCTGGGTAGAAGTTCAAAGATGAGTGAAACATAGAAAACTACTCCTGCCCCAAGACTTTTAATGTAGGCACTTACTACTGAGGTTATATACAAATTGGGTTCATAACCCAACTCTATATGGGAGCTTTTTTCCTAATATATATTTTAAACTGTATATATAAAAACTTTCTAAGAGACATAAAATCACGTTCTGCTAGCCAGAGGAAGCTTTCCTAGCTCTTTGGCTTCAGTTTTTCCAGAGTGCAGTCAGTATGTCTGCAGATTGCTAATTCTTCCTCTCTTCCAGACCCTTCTAGAACTGTAATTCTGGGAAAGGACTTTACACAGCTTAGAGACACCTGGGAGATAACATAACCCTCATATCTGGAAAACCCAGAATATTAAGACTTTCAGCAGGCTCTCTGATAGAAAAAACAAATAAGCAAATAAACAAATGAATAAAACAGAGAGTACGTCAGTATTTATTTCTTTAGTACCAATCACGGGTCTGTGCTGTGCCCAAAGTACAGACCGACTCTGTCAGTCCCACCTCATGAACATACTCATTGTGTGACTTTTGATAAGTGATAGAATCTCTTTTTGCTTCCATTTTCTTCTTCTTTAAATGGGTATAATGATATGTATACTGTAGGATTGTTTGGAGATTAAATACCATACTCGTTTTAGACTGACATGTAATTAGGTATCAACAGTAGTTCTCTGCACGTCCTCCACTGTGGTCCCACAGCATGGTCATTTGTTTAAAGACCAGTCCTGTATTTCAGGAAGACTCTGGCCTTCCCAGTTGACAGGAAAGAGATTTCCAAGGACAGCTTTATGATGGGCGAATGTGAAGTGCTGTGGGCAGACAATGAGGTTAAGAACCGTTCAGTTAACGAAATTAAACAAGTGTGGGGCACTCAGTGGGTGCACTGGAGATGTCCTTTGAAATGTTGATGTTGATGGCAAACATGGTGAATTAAAAAGGTCCACATTTAAGTTAGAAGAGAGAGAGGGAAAAGAGAGAGAGAAGAGAAGAGAAGAGAAGAGGAAGGAGTTATAGGACTGGTGGATGGGGGGCGGGTTGAAAGCAAGCAAGATTAAATTAGATTAAAGAAAAATTAATCTCTCAAGTGATTAAAAGACAACCAGAAACTCCACCTGTGGGAATCACTGCATCCCCTACTGAGCAGTTGGTATTATTGCTCTAGCTGTGTGTTTCAACATGCCCAGATTCCTGATAGGTCATGGCAGGAATAGTAAACAAATTATTTTCTGCTTTCTATGAATATAAATTTTAGGAGATTTGTATCCATATATACCATTACATATATACCATTACATATATACTATTTCTTTCTAATATTTACATTTTATTTAAAATGTCATTGTGAATTTTACTCTTAAAGAATTAGGGCCTATAATCTAACAAAGATGGAAATGGAAGTATGATACTTCTACTTATAGCCTCTTATAGAAAGTGATTTGAGGGTTCAAACTAGAACAATTAAGCTATCAGAAGACATATTTCAGGGGTTTTTTAGTTAGCATCTTTCCCTCTGATATAAACATTAAGGGTGAAGGAAACCACATGCTTCTGTTCATATTTCTCCTACTAATAGGAGATGAGATGACTTTCATCACAGTTAAGTTAGAAGAATGAATCTGTCATATATATCACCTCACAGAAGCATCCCAATGAAATGTCAATGTATCATTTTTCACATCCCTTAATTACCATGGAGCTTAAGTACTAAATCAAAAGTCTGCAGAGTTAACCAAATACAAAGTAATATTGAGTATTTGAGGTCTCAAAAAAGGTTGATCAATTCTTTCATTGTCTTTTCCTCTTTTCCCTAACAATTGATTAAAAAGTTAGAAATTTCCTCACTTAATGATCTATGTTATACCCTGGCTGGTGTGGCTCAGTGGATTGAGGGCCGGCCTGTGAACCGGAATGTCACCAGTTCTATTTCCAGTCGAGGCACGTGCCTGGGTTGTGGGCCAGGTCCCCAGTGGGGGACACATTAGGGGCAACCACACATTGATGTTTCTCTCCCTCTCTGGCTCACTCCCTTCCCTTCTCTCTAAAAATAAATAAATCTTTGTCATGTATATGGGAATTTTAATGTAAAAGAACAGTCTTCAGACCTTTAAAATAGAATTTATAATAATAGTATAATTAAAATAGCTAAAATAGTATCTATAAAATATAGATAGTGAATGCTAAGCTCCAAACACAGTGAATGGTAGGAGTAGTATTTTACTTAATAATGAAAACAACCCAATAAAAAGATAGTTTTATTATCCACATTCAACAAATGAGAAAAATAACCCTTAATGTAGGTTAAAATGTGATTGAATTCATGCAGCCAGCAAGGGTGATGAATTGATTTGATTGTTCAGCAAATATGTAACTTTTAAAAATGAAATACTGTAGATTCAAATGAGATGGAATAAAATAAGATATAATAGGAAGAACTAATACAAGAAAAGATATAGCAGAATGTAATGAAGTGTAGTGGAAGGGAATGGAGTGGAGAGTGGAATGGAATGGAATGGAATGGAATGGAATGGAATGGAATGGAATGGAATGGAATGGAATGGAATAGAATAGAATAGAATAGAATAGAATAGAATAGAATAGAATAGAATAGAATAGAATAGAATAGAATAGAATAGAATAGAATAGAATGGGGTAGAATAGAATAGAATAGAATAGAATAGAATAGAATAGAATAGGGTAGAATAGGGTAGAATAGAATAGAATAAAAAAGAGTGATCACATGTGAGAGCTTTGGTGAAACACTGCTTCCAGTTTTGAGACTGGGTGATAGAAAAAAAGATGAAAAAGAGAGAGAAGGTGGGGGAGGGAGGGAGAGGGAAAGAGAGGTGGTGCACTGCATCATGAAAGTCTTCCTGAGACATTTCACACACAAACAAAAACAATCCGAAGCAACTGCACTAAAGAGTGCCCTACCTCACTTCTCCCCCGTCTTGCGACTACACAATCCAAACCAAGTCAATATAATTTGACTTTGTGTGCTCCTGGTGGATGCTTGTATTATTTAAAGGCCTGGAAGAATAAATATGCGCGGCATCTCAGACAATCCCATTGGGTTGCATATGGAGAAACAGAAGACTGAATAGATTGACGCCCACTGCAAGATGGCACAGCTAATTAGTGGGGCATTTGGGAGTAGAATATGGGTATCCTGCGACTGTTAGGTGTTGTGCTTTTCATTATTTTTGCTTCTTTCTTTTTTTTTTTAACCCTAGGAGTTGAGGATATAAAGCCTCAGAAATAACACGTAAGCTGCTAATACCTACATGTGGGCCTTTCCAGTGCAATTGAATTACACCAGTGACTATGTATTACACACCTTTTTAGTATAGGACTACATTTAGCTCTCAACTATGCTTCTTGTTGTCTTGGGCTTCTATGATAGATGAGAAAAATATATTTATTTATTAATGGTATAGTAATATATGTAAAAGGTTAAAAAGCCAAAAGATGTTTCAAGTGAAATGTAGTTTATTACATTGTTCAGAGGAGGGAGAGGTGACTTTGACTTGGGGGAAAAGTAAGGAAGGGGACCGTGAAAGAGACAGCACTGGTGTCCTTCTTAGGTGGCCTCAGGATATGCCAAGATTGATGGCTATCTGGTCACTTCTAAAAAGCTTAATGAGTCAATAGAGAAAAAATCAGGGATGTCACAATAAAAGTTACAAATAAAAAAGCCAAAGAATAAACTGCTCAACTGCTAGATGAGTCTTTAGGGGCCTATTGATATGATAATAGAATGCGGAGCTAGTTGTTCATAATCTGTTCATTGGAAGAAGTGCAGTTATTCCAAAAGCATGTGTTAGGCAATCCAGGTGCAGTGGACTACACCAATATCTCTAGTATAATATGAATGGTAGCGATTCATATTTTAAGGTCAAATTCCACCTCTTCCTTGAAGCCCACTTAATAGTCAGCCCACACTGAAATTTATTTTTTAAGAATCTCTCTAACATATAAATTACTGCATTATGCTTAGTGCTTAAATATTGTCCTGAATTTTTAAAAATACATATTTTATTTATTTTTAGAGAGAGAGGAAGGGAGGGAGAAGGAGAAGGAGAGAAACATGGATGTGCGAGAGATACATCAATCGGTTGCCTCTTGCCTGCCCCCCAACAAGGGATCTGGCCTGCAACCCAGGCATGTGCCCTGACTGGGAATCAAACTGCCAACCTTTTGGTTCACAGGCCAGCACTCAGTCCACTGAGCCACACCAGCCAGGGCTGTCCTGACTTTTTAAAAGAAATTTCTTATTTGTGTATCTCAGTCAGCTACTTAAATGGATTGTAAACTTTTAGCTGTTCTTGGATTTTTCTAATCACATTCCCAGTTCTCTGCACATGCTACATGATAAATAGAGATCGGATGATTGGTTAACAGATACAACATTTTTTTAGTATTGCTAGGAAATTATTAAATTAACCTGACAAATTCTCTTGTTTTCTTTATGGTTTTAGCTACATTCTACCAATTACTATAAATATTTATGCACTTGGTACATTCCCAACTAGCTTTTAAAATGCTGTGGCACAAAGCAATTCTTATGTTCATTTACCTCAGCACACTGTACCAAGCTCAGTGCCTGCACCTCATAGATATCATCAAATGAATAGTTGTCAAAGGTAAATTTAACAAATTTTAAAAATTAGCATAATATATATGGGCAGCCTAGCAAGGATGAGCACATGGAGGTCTCACAATAAACCTATAAGCCAAGTGAATAAATGAGTCATTAACTCTAACTTTTGCCATTAAGTTGCTCTGAGCCATGGTCAAATCACTTCCCATTTAGGGCACTTCATTTTCTCATCAGTAGCATGAGGCATTTTGATTTTGATTTTAAGAGTGTTTTTCTAACTACTTTTGAGACTCTAGGAAGGTGTTTCAGGACCTCCATCAAGAATGAGGTAATTTCTTATCCAATGACAGATATTTAAACGTTTTCACTTATGTGGGACCTAAAATATTCTTTATAAATAAAAAGCTCTACTGCTAAAATTGTTTGAAAAATTTCGATATAAATCCCAGTGTGGAATTTTGCTTATCTCAAAGCAGTTTGTACACACACCATTTAAAATCCATCTTGCTGTTATATTACCATACAAGAACTGGACAAGAGGTCCTGCAAGTCCAGAAGCCACATTCAGATGAACTTGACATTAATTTTATGGGAATATTGGAAGCAACATTAATTAACTTCAAGGGTATGTAATAGTTTCTTTACTACAGAGGGAGATGTATGTTCATCTACCATGTGTACAATTGGCGTTAAAGAATAATAGTTTTTAACATACTGGAACCAAATATATTCATTTTTTTCTCTTTCCCTCACTTCATATTCTTTCTAGTTAAGAGAGCAGGACTCTGAAAACATATTATGGAACTACTTCATTCATTGAAGGTGGTTTGGATTTGTTTCCCTCTCCCCAGACAATTCTCATGGCAGGTTGGCAGATACAATTTTGTGCTTTGTTTGGTCTATTAGAATATTGAGATCGCTACTGATTGGTGTTTATTAAAACTCTATAAAATCAAAGTTACTAAGTCTGAGACATTCATCTATGGCTTAGCAATCACAACAACAATAATAATAGTAGTAAAAATAGTAATAATGAAGAGGCCTATTTAATTGTATTCATTGGTTACTAGTGCCAGTCACTGATTTAAATATGCAAACTAATGTATTCCTCATGACCACCTCTAGGATAGGTTTCATGATTATAAGAAAGGAAAACAAACACCTTTCCCAAGGTTAATAGTATGTATTGAGTCAAGATTCATTGAACTTGTAGTCTAATAGGCATGAAAATAAAAGGACACATAGATTTCACACAGGGAGAATAAAATGAGTGCTGTAAGACAGACATAACACAAAGTATCATTTTCTCTAAGATCATCCATCTATGTCTTGACTGGTTCATGATACACTCCACGTTCACAATATTGCTTTTGTCCAGAATGTCAGGGTTGGCAGATCCTTAGCATCTCACTAGTACTTTCACCCATTGCCAGGATCTCTTTCTGTAGCATCCCGAGAGCTGGAGCCCTGTGACTGTGCACCTTCAGCACTGAGCACACGCCCTGCAGGCAGGGACCCCCTGCTGCTCAGTTCCCACAGATAGCAGTTGAAACAAACCTGGTTTCCCTGTGCCTTCCATTCTTGGTTTTGCCTAATATAGCCTGTTAAAATTATATGATTGTTCTTTTTCAACAACCTAATCCTTCTTTGAGGCCACTATTTGGCTCTCTTCCATCTCCCCATGCCTTCTTTTTGGGTTAAC
Organism: Micronycteris hirsuta; assembly: GCA_004026765.1. Lineage (NCBI taxonomy): Eukaryota > Metazoa > Chordata > Mammalia > Chiroptera > Phyllostomidae > Micronycteris > Micronycteris hirsuta. The sequence goes on along the minus strand of PVJI01009449.1, from coordinate 22,959 downwards.
ATTGCAGTTTTTCTGTAAGGTTGAAACTGTGCAATTATGCAAACTGTTTAGGAGCATTCCTAACACATAAAAAGCACTCTATCTAGATGATAATAATCATGGTACTAATAATAACATATTTGTTACTTACTGGATTAGACATTGTTTATAGAATTTTTCTCCTCTTGATCACATTTTATACATAATTATTTAGATATAGATACTAGTTTTCCTTAAATATGTACAGCTAAAAGGATGCAATTCTTCAGGTTCACCTGTGTATATTATTAAAATGATCTCAACTAATTGAATACTGGTATAATTAACTTAATTGATAAGGGCATTGGCAGTGTCCACTTGTACGTACATGAAATCTGGGTTTCCAAACCCATTAAAAACCTAAACAACTGCCGGACTTTCTGATTGCTCATTAGAAAATAGTAATAATGAAAGATGAGAAAGAGCGGGATGGAAACATTTAAAATAAATAAATAGGAGCCATTTGATACTACCCTTTAGAAGAGTGACAAGTAAATGTGGCTGAAGCCTGACCGCTGATCACGACAGGCCTGCCACGCCTGGGCTGAATCCTCCTTTTTCCCTAAGTGCACCAGCTCTTTGTTTATTAACCTAACAAAATTGTAATAAAATACAGAGTTTTCACTACAGACAAGGCCAGACAGCTAATTAAAAGATGCTAAAATAGGCAGCTCCCTGGAGCCTAGAGCCGCTTTTAAGGTTGATTTTGAATGACTTGTCCAGGCAGGGAGTCTTCTAGGAGGAAAGGCATCTTTGTCTAGGGTTAGGTCCCGGCCTGGACTGACTCCCAGGGCTCCAGTGAACCTCCAGGAGAAATGCCTGAGGCACGGCCCGCATCGAGGAAGTCACCAGATCCTCTCAGAAGAGGGAGGAGAAGATTGACCATCACTCTGGACTGATACTCAGTTGCAGCATTTCTCAGGCAAAGGGTATGCCAATGGCTGTTCTCCCTGCTTTGCTTGTCTGTGGTGGGTATCATTGACCTATGCAATTGTGAGTTCCTTCAGATACAGTGTCAACAAGCTGGAACACCAGTAGTGCCAAGTGCCAGATATATGTCTTTCCATCTTTTTGTATGTTGCTTTGGAAGGAGAATTTTCTAGGATATGGCTCCTAGTTTTGAATAATAATGGCATTTTCAAGCTGTATGGAATCTTGCATCATCTGGTCCAATCACCTCATTTTGCAGATCAAGAAACTGAGGCTGAGAGAGAAGGGACTTGCCCAGAGTCACTCAGCTAGTCAGTGACAGACAACAGTGGAAACTGCGGTAAGTTGTGTGGCCTCTTTTCCGCTTCTTTTCCAATCTGTAAAATGGAAATGAGGGACCGGTCTACACAATCTCTCTAAAATTCCTTTCTATCCTAATATTTAATTTTAGATTCTTAATTTCCAGTGTGATTTACATTTTGTAGTCATCAAGAAGCTTTTCTAAAAATAATGCATTTATCTGCCTAATAGTAGTGTTTGAGCATTTTGATGAAGACTAAAGTTCTAATGAATAATTTTGCATTGTGTACAGATACCTCTGCATATGGCATAGATTTAAAGATTTTGAAAACACACCTGGTTTTGAATATGGTTAATAATTTACTGTATTATATCCTAACAATACAAACAATTTTTTTAATAAAAGCTATAGTAAATGCTTCATTATTGTTTATTGCCTTATATTGTTCTGATCATCGATAGAAAGTTCAGGTCTCATGAATGAGTAAGGATTCTGGAGAAGGATTGCAGTCCCGAACAGAACTGCCCATGTTGATTTTAGTTCGTTGAAAACGCCATTGCTTTTAAGCAAGGATTGGATTTTTTTTCCCTCTCATTTCCTCCACAGGCGCATTTTAGACAAACTAACAGCAAATCCATTACGTAATGGCAGCCATAACAGCTTCATCAAGCATGTGCACATTTAGGGTCTCTGTATGGGGTAAGCTGGGCTGTAAGGGCAAAGGGCAACGTGGACTTGGGGTCTCAAGTCATTGTCCCCATGGAGTTTGAAGGGCATTTAGGAGGAGCAAGGGACTTAATATCTTACTTATTTAAACTCATCAGATGTAAATCTTCGTAGTCTTGTAAAACTCTGACTTATAAGTATTAATATCCATTTTTCCTGTTAAACATGTGAATTTAATTTTTTTTGAAGTCCAGTTTATAATGCAGAGCATTCTGAGGTTGGAGAGCTCATTGGTTACAGGAAGAAGCCTTTTCATTGTTTGCAGGAAGAAGCATCTTTACACCACTGGGAATGAAGATTCTCAGACATTTATTACCTAAATGACACTTGACAAGTTATGTGTGATGATGTTTACAAGGATATCAAAAGAATCAAATGAGATAACGCATATGAAAGAAATGTGTAGAGTCTAAAACATAACAGGAATCTTTTTATACTGCCTATTAAAGCAAATGGATAGGTGTATAGGAAACAGTAAGGGGTAGAGAAGAAGAGGGTGTGAGAAGCAAATACAGTAATTTTCCAATAAAATCACAGCTTAGATCAGAGACTACTGGGATGCAAATGCAATATTGCTGCTAGAATATTCAATATCCATGCTCTGGATATTGTTAAAATGCAAATTCTGATTCAGTAGATTTGGGGTGAGGTTTGCGAGTCTGCATTTCTAAAAAGCTCCCAGGTGATGTTGATGCTGCTGGTCTCCAACGTTTTGGGTAAAAATTCCTACATCCTCAGATGAACCAATATAACCAAAAATCAACTAAGTATCTTACCAGGGAAGGAATCAATTTGTCCACACATTTGTTGGGATGCATATATCAAGGCAGACCACCCTGGTTAATGCCCGCCCCTCTTCCTTATCACATAGTGAAGAAACTTTCTGGTTTTATTATTAAGTAATGCAAAAGCGTTCTGTTTCTGTTGGTGGGAGCTTCTGGCTGAAAGATGGCAGCAAGAGAGGGGTTTGCATACAACAGAATTAGAAATGAACAAGACCTAGGGAACAAACACATTGCGAAGAAAAGTGAGTTATTTCTTGTTCCTTTTACAGGTTTTAGCAAATAGAGGTTTTGCATCTTGCCTTAGGGATTTTAGAAGTGTGATTGGCTGTCTTAACTCTCCCCTTCCCCTTGGCACATTGCATATTTACATTGACTTGGATAACTCACTTTGCTAATATAACTATGGTCAGGAAGAAGCCATGTGAGATGTTTCCTCTTTTTTATCATTTCAATTCAATTCAACACACACACACTAAGTACCAGGTTACAAAATAATGGACTAAGCACTGGGAGATTCATCAGGATTGTTAAAGTAGTTTCCAAGTATTCTCAGTTCACTTTTAGAGGACACAGAAATAATAACTGAAGACAAGGCAGTTTGGGCTTTAAAATCCTACTAGGTCTGGAATAACATGTTAGAGATCTGATAGAAATAGAAATTACTTCCGCTGGGAGGGGAGTCAGGAAGATGTCATGCGTGAAGGACAATTTAGAATGTGGTCACTTGTACATGGAGGCCAGAAGACAGCTTAAGGCCGAGTGGGCTACTGTAAATTTACAAAGGAAAGCGAAAGCGAAAGCGAAGAGACACAGATTAGCATAATTCAGCTAACACAGTGTTGGGATTAAAATATCATTCTTTGGATTCAGGCTAAAGGTTAGAGTTTGTGCGGGGTTGTTGGGAGGGAAGGGGAGGACACATAAGGGTGGCGTTTCAGCTGCAGCTTCTGACAAACTAGTTTTTTGCATTTGGCCTAGTTCCCTGGAATCTGCAGGAGAAAAGATTACCTTTTGTACGGAGACACCTCCCTTTAGCACATGGAGCACATTTCAGAAGGGACATGAATCAGAGTGGAGAGAGAAAAATGATTCCAGATCAACTTAAAAGTATATTTCCGTATTAACTCATTTACTTATTAGGCGCTCCTTCATTAAAACTCTGGCACTCAAATGTGATAAAGTATTTGTTTATTTTTCTAATTTATGTGAGGTTAAAATTCTTTTTCAAGTAAATTTTTGCCATGATAGTTACTTAGGAGTGCTGGTTGCTCATAAGGGAGAAGTCTTTCATATTCCTTCTTTTTTTTTTTCAAAATTTATTTTATTTTTTTAAGATTTTATGTATCTACTTATAGAGAGGGGGAAAGAGGGAGAAAGAGAAGGAAACATCAATATGTGGTTGCTTCTCCGTCCCCTACTAGAGACCTGGCCTACAACCCAGGCATGTGTCCTAGACTGGGAATCAAACCAGCAACCCCTTGACTCACAGGCCGGCACTCAATCCACTAAGCCACACCAAGCAGGGCTATATTTCTTCTTTTTTCAATGTGCTGGTATTAGGCATCTTTAAAAAAAATGATTCTGCAACTCTTGTTTGATTGCTCATCTCCCTGGCTGGTGCCATTGCCTGGACAGGGTAGAGCCGATTACTTGGTGACGCTGAAATCAACGTGGTCTGATGTTCAAATCCTTACAGACCCCCAGTCTATGCTGTTCTGGAACAGCTGTGGGGTCTGATTGCCTACCGTCAAGAAGTGTGACTCCTAATGCCAGAGTCTGGCGAAAAGGAAAGGGATTGTTTATTTAAAAGTTATACAGATTTAGAATAATGGTGGAATTCTGCCATTAAGTCCCACTCCCTTTAAAATACCTGCAGACACATAGTCCTGCCTCCTTTTGCCAAACCAGTCAGTTTCAGAATATGCCACTCAGAGGTACCATCTTTCAGAAAACCAGAAGTCTGCAGCCCAGCATTCCCGGTCACAGTTCAGCATTCCAGGCATCTCCCATTAATCTATGCTTGGCTGGGCAGGTCCCTACAATCCAATCAGCCATGCTGCCATGTTCTTCCAGGCAGGTTTCCCAATGGGTCTCCTCTTTTTTCCTCTAGCTCTTATTCCAAACCATGTATCACCTCCTTACACACCAGACCTCATGGTGGGCCAGTAGGGGCCCTTCTACCCCTTTCAAACCACATGGCTGCCCCATCATCGCTAGCCACCCTAATTTTAAATGCTGACTGGGGTCTTCCTACATGACCCCATACTCAGCAATATAGATACTGAAGGTCACATAGGCCTTCACCTGGCCTTTGATAGCACAGCTTCCCTTCAGGAAGGACACAGCTACTAGCTTGCCATTGTTATGGAAATTATCTTAAGCCATATCTTCCACTTCCCTTCCCCCAACCATGGGCTATGGGGGGACATGCTCTATACTGGGGTCCTTTCGCTTTGCAACCCATTTCAAAATGTGTACAGAAATGGCTCTGGCTGGTGTAGCTCAGTGGATTGAGTGCAAGCCTGCAAAACAAAGGGTTACTGGTTCGATTCCCAGTCAGGGCACATACCTGGGCTATTACAGGCCAGGTTCCCCAGTTGGGAGCATGTGGAGTCAACCATGCATTCATGTTTCTCTCCCTCTCTTTCTACTTCCCTTCCCCTCTCTCTAAAAATAAATAAATAAAATATTTTTTTAAATGTATACAGAAATGAGGACAAACAAAGAGCATTAGCAATTATCAAAGGATGTTATCCAAGGACAAGTTTGGAGTCACAATCAGGAGGTACAGTAATTTCAAAATTCAAAGTTGATCAGGAACATATCAGGAAACAGTGGGTAGAGCAGTACCCTCTTGAATTCATTATGGGGTGTTTATTCTTACTGGATATTGACTCAGTTGGCTGAGACCAGCTTATAGGCACAAGAAAGTACTTGAAAATACCAATCCATCTCATTCATTGCCCACCCTTGAAAGAGAACTCTTCAGAGCCCAGATGGAGAAGGTGAAGCATGTGTTGCTATGTATGTAGAATCCTTCTGCATTCTGCTCAATTTTTTTTAAACTCCATCAGCTGTGGCTGTTCACTGGTCACTTTAATGTCCTTTAGTCATTTGTTCTGTTCAGTGCTTATTCTTCTTTAACTTCCCATCTCTCCTTCTTATGCTCCAATGTTGGCAATATTAGATACTGTTATTTTGACCCTGGTAGCATGCTATCAAATCCAAATTCCAGGTAATAAGCAAACTTCAAGGGCATAGATGTTTCATGTTGAGAGGGGTTTTGATGCTCATCTAGCATTCATCCCAGTTGTTTTTCAGTTTGAACAGGTAAACAAACAAATAAGCCAGGCACTGAAAGGAGATATGGGGGTAAATCCAGCAGAGAGATCTGAGATTGAGAGAAGGGGGATGAGGAAATGGAGGTAACGTTTATTGGGTGCTAACATATAGCCAACACTTGGCTGGGTTATTTGTATACTTTGTGCTACTGAATCTTGGCCATGACCTCATGTTAGGGACATCTCTGGGCCCCCTTCACCAGGGGGCAAAGAGAGCACGAGAGAGATTCTGAGGAGAGCTCACAGTCTTGCAGACACTCAGCGACAGAGCTCAGGCACGGGAATCTGCATCTCCGAGTGGTCTCTATCACTAGGCTAAAACCAGAGAGGACGGGAGCTGCACTCAAGTGTCGTCCTTCCTTTTCCCAAAGGAGCTTGAACTATGCCAAGATAGACAATTTAGATAAAAGGCAGAAAAGGGCTGAGGACTGAGCAGAAGTTACAGATCCGTTCCCTTCAAAACAGATTGCTGTCCTCATTCGCTTTGAACCTAACATAGGTGTGCTGCTTCGTGGTGGTAATAATCCTTTTAGGTGACTGTGATCTGTCCGTTCCTCAGTCAGCAACGTGGAGTCATGCTGCTTCCGCCCTCAGCTGTTTAGTGGGTTGATATATAGTCTGTGCATGCTTACTATGCAGAAATTGGCTTTTTAGATAAATAAAGAGGAATGTGCTTTTCTCTTTACAGACCGCATCTAGACTTAGATGTTACTAGTAAATGATGTTCTCAGCTCTGCCCATTTATTCTTTAAAGAGTTACATTTTAAGCATATACTACATGCTAGAAACTGAGTTAAGAGCTGTGTTAGTCAGGATTGTCGAAACTCTGCTATGATAACAGGTCAACCCTGAAATCTTGGTGGATTGACACTTTAAAAGTTTATTGTTTGTGCATGCAAAGTGTCCTGTGGGCCCTGAAATGCTGTTTTGGGGGGCAGACCGTCAAGAGACATGACAGTCTGCTTCTGTCTCATGGCTTTGCCTTCTTCACCTGTGGTGACTTCCAGATTTCTTATCATGGGGAAGGGACGGCTGAATGTGCCTCAGGTAATTTTCTCTGCCCCTTTCAAAAGTGACACACTTGCAGTCTCTTTACAATCCCTATTTCTGAAATCCCGTGGCCCTACCTAACACTGAGGGCAGTGTGGGAGGGTGCTGGGCAGTGTAGTCTTTCCCATGCCATGAAAGAACATGCTGACCTACACTGTTGCTACATTACAAGTTATGGGGAGAGCGAAGACTACATTCCTCAAGTTATCTCCTTCCATCAGAGCTATGCAGTCCTGTGAGAAAAACAGTAATTGCAGGCAAGTATTTAAGGCTATGTTACAATTTGGCAGGGCCTATAGCTCCGTAAGCCAGCAACCACTGTTCTGTTTAGAAATTCCTTTTTCATCTACAAAAGCTGCTTGAGATTTAAACATTCCTTGTATTCTCTTATTATGTTCATGCTGCCTACTCAATTTTCTTAAATAGAGGCCAAGATGTTTTAAAAACTAAGTCTGGGTCTTTGAACTTGTTTTTTTTTTGAACGAGTGGCCTTGTGGTAATTGTTTCACAGAATGAAGAAAATTGTGCTTGACCACTGTAAGTGATGAAGGGCAGAATGAAGCCATCTTTTTTTTTTGGAGTCAGGCAGCCTTCAGTTTATTTACTTTTAAAACACTTATAGAAGCCATCATCTTTGTCGGACACTTGTTTTTTATAAACGTCTCAACGTTTGTGACCGGCATGGTCAAATACAGAGGCAGTTTTCTTGCAAAGCATATGCAATTCAAGAGATTTATACCTTGTGGAAAAATAAGAGTGGAAACTAATTAACTACTTACCTACCTACCTAAGGTCATGCAAGTAAGTTTAGGCTTCAAAGCATGAACATGTCAGTGAAGCTGGGGTGAAGATCATATGTTGCGAGAGTTCAGATACTGTATGTGTGTATGTGGTACAGTGTCTTTGTTAAAATTGTTTTACTTTAAAAATGATCAGTGAAGAACTAAAAGTATAGTGTCATGTGGATTTGTAAGGAATGGAAGAATAAAAATTTGTACTATTTTTTGAAAAGCTTTTCTTAGAGCGAAAACAATTTTTACTATTTCAGTATTATTTATAACTGTAATGTGACTTATCCAGAGACTTAAGTGTTTGGGCTTTCACTAAAAAATATTTTTTCTAAACAACTGCCCCCATACCTCGGTTTTCAAATTTTATTCACTTTACGTTATATCCATGTAATGGATTTGCTTTGGCATGCAGACATATTTTATGGCCTCCAGGTAAGTGTTTTCAGCATAGAGAGTCAGTATGATGGCTTCCGAGATTTTGAAGATAAACTAGAAAGGAAACCTATGAAAAGTACACATATAATAGTAATAATAGTAATAGAATTATGGACATTAATTGAGCATTCATTATGATTCAATCTTTGGACTAAATAGCTCACAAGGATCCTTTCTGTATATTTATTAGGGACAAGCACTGTTATTAGTCCCACTTTAATAACTGGCTTAGAGACATGTTAAATAAATTTTCCAATGTCACGTGACCAGAAGGTATCTGTCTGTCTGACATATTTAAAATTGGCCAACTCTTGTTCTTGTACAAAGTGTTTGGACCATCCAAATACCTATAATCACACTTTTAGATGCTCCAAATTCTCTAATCTATGAGACCACAATATAAGCAAAGGGAACTTTAGCCTAAACTGTGTATTTTAACTTGCATGAAGAAGGTATATTTTAGCCCGGCTGGTGTAGCTCAGTGGATTGAGCGCGGGCTGGGAACCAGAGGGTCCCGGTTCGATTCCCAGACAGGGCACATGCCTGGGTTGCGGGCCAGGTCCCCAGTGAGGGCCATGTGAGAGGCAACCATACATTGTTCTTTCTCTCTCTTTTCTCCTCTCTCTGAAAATAAATAAATAAAATCTTAAATAAGAAGGTATATTTTAGCAAAAGCACAGTAGCAGAACAAAGTTTGGACATAGAGATTAAGTGGTAGAAATATGTTGAATTTTTATCCTGAAGTCCCCAAAGGGAATAATCCACTATCTAGTGCTCAGTTCAGGAGCAATTGTGCCTCCCCACCCAGGGGACATTTAGAAAAGTCTGTAGACATCTTGGGTGTCATGACTGGGAGGAAGGGTGTTACTGGCATCTTATGGATTGAGGCTAGAAATGTCCTGAGCTTCCCACAATGCATATGGTAGCCCTAAGCATTATCCAGACCAAAATGTAAATAGTGATAAGGTTGACCTTGTGTAAAAGAGTTTTCTGTTATTAGGTAAGGGAAAGTGTGTAATCAAGAGTTTAATCTTTGAACCCAGGATCTGTGTTCAGTTCTAGTTCTCCTGCTTAACTTTGAGCATTTAAGCTACATCTTAATTTAGTTACTTACAAGTTGGAAACTGTGATAATACTTACCTTACGAGGTTGACTTGAAGAATAAATGAATGTATACAAATAAGTTAGCATAGTCCCTCACATTCATAGATGATCAATCATTTTAGTTAAAAAAATGATAACGATTGGTTAAACAAAGTTAGTATTTTCTTTTGAGATCCTCAAAGACTGTTGTTGGTAGATGTTAAAGAACGAAATCTTCCCTGGCTGGTGTAGCTCAGTGGATTGAGCACAGGCTGCAAATCAAAGGGTCACCGGTTCAATTCCCAGTCACGGCGTATGCCTGGGTTGCAGGTCAGGTCCCCAGTGGGGGCCACGTGAGAGGCAACCGCACATTGATGTTTCTCTCCCTCCCTTTCTCCCTCCCTTCCCCCCTCTCTAATAGATAAATAAATAAATAAATAAAATCTTAAAAAAAGAAAAAGAAAGAAATCTGCTTCTAGATAAGACAGCTTTGTTTTAAATCTTGTTTCCTCTACTTTTTAACTGTATGACTCTGAACAAGAACCTTAGAACCCTCTGTGCCCTCATGCCCTCGTTTATAAGATGATAAGGGCAGTGAAAGTTGCATGTCTCTTCCAGAGTTTCTTGAGGCTCGAATGAGAGTATGAATGCAAATTGCTTAGAAGAGTGTCTACTACTTAGAAGCAGGAAGTCGTTACCTCTTATTCATCATTTTTTAATACTGATAGATAAGCCATAACATATAAATTAATTTTCTAAGTAGATGAACCTTACCTCTTGAAATGCCAGCCTTTTGTTTTCTTTTAAAAATTAGACTAATGGAAATAGTTCTAAAGTTATATTTAAAAATACCTTGCTTAATTAAAAATTTGTGGTAAATTTTCAACATTTTATTTTTAACTCAGGATTTTTGTCATCATACTGTTGTTTCTTGTACTGGATTGTGATACATGAAGTTTTAAAAACTCTTGAAGTTAATTTTTCTTACCCTAGGCTGCTGGACTCTTTCATTCTTTTGTCTTCTTTTAAAAAATAATTGTTTTTGCTTTCTTCCTATCAAAATATCAGTTGTCTAACTCTTGCAATCTCTATTTTGCATCTTAAAAATATCTGCATTTTATCAATATTTATTGAACATACTGTGTGTCATGTTCTCTAAAGTATATTAACGACCAAAAGAAACAACCCTTTCTTGAGACTTATTATTTAACAGAGGTAAACATTGAAGACATAATACCAGTTAAATAATATACAGCTTAAATATGATACTATGACTGAGAAGTATAGGTCACTGTACTTAAGGAGAAACTTCTCTAATGTGGGGCATTGCTTGTTAATTGGCAATCTGAAAATTGAGTTGACATTAGCAAGTCAAGGAAAATAAGTGTTACAAGCAGATGGAACAGCATGCACAACAGTCCTGATTCTGAACAGGACGTGGCATTAAATACCTTTATTTAAATACCTTTAAAGTTTTATTTATTTATTTATTTTTAATTATATGTGATTGATTATGCTATCACAGTTGTCCTGATTTTTCCCCCTTTGTCTCCCCTCCATCCAACACCTCACGCTCCCTCAGGCAATCCCCTCACCAGTTTTCATGTCCATGCATCATGTTTATAAGTTTTTTTGTCTATTCCATTTCCTATATAGTACTTTACATCCCCACGGCTATTCTGTAACTACCTCTTTGTACTTCTTAATCCCCTCACCTTTTCAACCACTCCCCCATAACTCCCTCCCATCTGGCAACCATCAAAATGATTTCCATATCCATGATTCTGTCTCTGTTCCTGTTGCTTAGTTTGTTTTTTAGATTCAATTGTTGACAGATATGTATTCTTTGCCATTTTATTGTTCATAGTTTTGATCTTCTTTTTCTTAAATAAGTCCATTTAACATTTCATATAAGAGGGGTTTGGCGTTGATAAACTCCTTTAGTTTTTTCTTGTCTGGGAAGCTCTTTATCTGCCCTTCAATTCTAAATGATAGCTTTGCTGGGTAGAAAAGGCCCCTGCTTTTCATGACTTTGAATATTTCTTGCCAATCCCTTCTTGCCTACAAGATTTCTTTTGAGAAATCAGCTGACAGTCTTATGGGAACTCCCATGTAGGTAACTAACTTCTTTTCTCTTTCTGCTTTTAAGATTCTCTCCTTATCTTTAACATTTGGCATTTTTAATTATGACATGTCTTGGAGTGGGCTTCTTTGCATACATCTTGTTTGGGACTCTCTGTGCTTCCTGAACATGCAACCTCTTTCCTTCATCAAATTAGGGAAGATTTCTTTCATTATTTTTTTCAAATAAATTTCCAATGTCTTGCTCTTTTTCTTCTCCTTCTAGAACTCCTATGATGCAAATGTTGGACCTTTTGAAGTTGCCACAAAGGCTGCTACACTATCCTCACTTTTCTGGATCCTTTTCTCTTTTTGTTCTGATTCGTTGTTTTTTTGCTTCCTTATGTACCATATCATTGATTTAAATCTTGGCTTCATCCACTCTACTGGTGTTTCCCTGTAAATTGTTCTTTATTTCAATTAGTGTATCCTTCCTTTCTGACTGGATCTTTTTTATGCTGCTGAGGTTGTTACCAAGTTCCTTGAGCATCCTTATAACCAGTGTTTTGAACTCTGCATCTGATCGATTGCTTATCTCCTCTTTGTTCATTTCTTTTTTGGAGTTTAGATCTGTTCTTCATTTGGGTCATGTTTCTTTGTCTCCTCAATTTAGCAGACCCCTGTGTTTATATGTGTTAGGTGGAGCTGCTTTGACTCCTTGTATTAGTAGTGTGGCCTAATGTAGTAGCTGTCCTGTAGGGTCCAGTGGCATAGCCACCCCTATCTCCCAAGCTGGGTACTTGAGGTATGCCTTAAGTGTGGGCTGAGTATACCCTCCTCTTATAGGTGAGCCTTGGTTGCTGTTGGCAGATCAGTGGGTGGGATTTACCCAGGCCAGTCAGCTGCAAGGATTAGCTGTGGCAACTTTCCACCAACCTCCACCCCCACGGAGGATCAGCTGTGCAGGGGCAGGGTGGTGGTGCTCCAATGTTGTCTGTAGCTGTCGACTGGGTGTGCTGGCCCTGCGGCTTCCTGGATGATGTCAGCCAAGGTCAGCCTCCCACCTGTATTTTGCCTAGAGACACCTTTCCTGACCTGTAAAGCAATCTGAGATGGCTGCTACTTGTGCTGGACTTGGAGATTCCCAAGTGAAGCCAAGCTGTGAATCTAAGCTGGCTGCTGCTAGTGCCAGGCCTGGGGCTCACTGAGGCCAGCTTTTACTTGTTTGATAGGATTTAGGAAGTTGTGCAGCATAAGCCAAGACCAGCCATTCATATGGAAAACCCCTGGGTGGGCCCATAAGTTGGGTGGGGTAGAGTATCTGGGAATCTCCAAGGTGGGTCAAATAATGGTAGCCAGGTTGAGGGAGTTTCAGATATGGTACCAGCTTGCTAGCTCTGTGGCTCTGTAGGATGAGAGTTCATAAAAGGGACAATGACCTCTGCTCCTCTTGATACAAGATACTTCAGCTTCTCCCTATATGCCACTGGTACCTTTCAAGCTGCTACCCTGGTGCTGGAGCTCAGAGGGAGTGAGTCTGAGTAGCTGAGTCCATGTATGGGTTCTTTAAGAGGAACTGCTTCGGGCTCCATCAGTTTCTTCTACTGACTTGATCCCCACTGGTTTTTACAGCCAGAAGTTGTGGGGACTTATCTTCCTGGCACTGGAACCCTGGACTGGGGGCCCTGCTGTGGGGCTGGGACTTCTTTCTCCCAATGTATCCAGTCTGAGTTGTTATCCACCACATGTGAGTGTGGAACAAGCCCATTCTACATTTATGCCCCTTTGAATAAAATAATTTTTAAAAGCTCAGGATGGCTAAAGACAATAATGGAAATCCAGGTTTAAGGTAGCATTGATGAGTCTAGAAAGATAGCCAGGGTCTCAATCATGTATGGTCTTTTAAGCATGTAAAAGATTGACTTTATCCAATAGACCATGGTAAGCCATTGGAAAGGTTAAGGTTGTTGTTGATATGGCTGATTTTCATGTGAAGAATGGCCTGGACAGAGGAAAGAATGAAAGAATGGAGGCAGAGACACCAGTCAGAAAGCTACTACAGTAGACCAGGCTAGATGTGATGAAAACAGTTGAAATGGTATCTCTAATAAAAGTAAACACTCCCTGAAGAATAAGACTGAAAATGTTTCCAATATTTAGCTTATGGACTTGGAAAGATTTATTTTGGCTATTTTAGCTTGTGTGCCTTCTACCTTGTTCTTGGACACATTCCTGAGGATTACATTGATGAATAATCAGTTTCCAAAAGAGTGAAAATACAAATGTACAGCAATAATAAAAATGAAATTGTGTTTGTGTAATACTTGAAAGTTCTCTATTATTGCATTTAACCAGACTATTTTCCTAGCAAGTGACTTTTACCCTCATTATCCCTACAAGACTGATCTAAGTGGATGTACCTCAATTTATTGACAGCTGAGGTAGAAACCTCAGCTAGCCATGATGTATAGCAGGAAACTTCATTTGTCTCATCTTATGGAGAAAGCTGAAATTGAGTAGAAGTGATCTTCCATTTTGTTCTTTGTATTATAGATGAAACATAAAAATGTAGATTCATCAGTTCTCATTTTTAACCACTAGAATCTTGATAGAAAAATATAAAACATTAGATATTTAAATAAGGAGAAAGTTACCTACATTATGTCTGTGAAATATGTGTCATATGACATATGAACTGTGTGCCTAGTAAATATGTATATGTGTATACACATAGCCATATTGTATAGGGCCTTGAATATCATATTTGAAAAATTGAACATTCTATTTTTTTCTGCTTAATCTCTTAATCTTTTTCACCCAGCCCCTCAACTCCCCTTCCTTCTGACAGCTATCAGTCTATTCTTGGTATCTATGAGTCTGTTTCTGTTTTGTTTGTTAGTTTATTTTGTTCATTAGATTCCGTGTGTGAGTAAAATCATATGATACTTATTTGGCTTATTTCACTTATCACAATATCATCCGGGTCCATTCATGCTGTCATAAAACATGAAATTTTCTTCTTTTTTTAATATCCAGGTAGGATTATATTTCATTGTTTAAATGTACCACAAATTTTATTCACTCATCTACTGATGGACCCTTGGTCTGCTTCCATATCTTGGTTATTGTACATAATACTGCAATGAACATGTAAGGGCATATATTCTTTCATATTACTGTTTTGAGTTTCCTCAGATTAATTCCCAGAGTGGAATTTCTAGGTCATAAGGCAGTGCCATATTTAATTTTTTGTGGTAGCTCCATACTTCTTTCCACAGTGGCTGCACCAGGATGCATTTGCACTAACAGTGCACAAAGGTTCCGTTTTCTCCACATCCTCACCAACACTTGCTGTTTGTTGATTTATTAATTATAACTATTCTGACAGGTGTGAAGTGATGTCTTGTTGTGGTTTTAATTTTCATCTCTCTGATGATTAGTGATGTTGAGCATCTTTTTATATATCTATTGGCCATCTGTATGTCCTCTTTGAAGAAGTGTCCTTTCAGGTCCTTTGCCTATTCTTTCATTGGATTTGGGGTTTTTTGTTTTTTTTTTTTTAAGTGTTGAGTTTGACAACTTCCTTATAAATTTTGGATAGTAGCCCTTTATTAGATGTATCATTAGTGAATGTTCTCCCATTCAGTGGAATGTCTTTTCATTTTGTTGATGGTTTTCTTTTATGTGCAAAATATTGTAGTTTGATATAGTCCCATTTATTTATTTTTTCTTTTGTTTCCTTTGCCAAGGAGATATATCAGGAAAAAAAAATACTGCTGAGAGATGTCCAACATTTTACTGCCCATGTTTTCTTCTAGAGTTTTTATGGTTTCAAGATTAACATTTAAATCTTTAATCCATTTCAGTTTATTCTTGTGTATAAAAGAAAGGTAGTCATTTCTTTCTTTTTTTTTGCATATATCTGTCTAATTTTCCCCAAACCATTTATTGAATAGACCATATTTACTCCATTGCATGTTCTTGCCTCTTTTGTCAAATATTAATTGACCATGAAGATGTGAGTATATTTCTAATCTCTGTATTCTCTTCCATTGATCTACTTGTCTGCTTTTATGCCAGTACCATGCTGCTTTGATTACTATGGTCTTGTAGTATAGTTTGTTATAAGGTGACATGATTCCTCCAACTTTGTTCTTCTTTCTTAAGACTGCTGTGGCTATTTGAGGTCTTTTGTGGTGTCATATAAATTTTTGGAATATTTGTTCTAGTTCTATGAAATACATCATTGGTCTCCTGATAGGTATTGCATTGAGTCTATGGATTCAATGTTTTGGGTAGAATGGACATTTTAATTATATTAATTTAGGAAATTAATGAACATGGTACATGGTATACACTTCCATGTATTTATATCTTCTTCAGTTTCTTTCTTCAGTGTCTTATACTTTTCTAAGCTCAAGTCTTTTACATTCTTGGTTAAATTTATTTGTAGGGTGTTTTGTTGTGGTGGTTTTTTTTTTTATGCAATTATAAATGGGACTGTTTTCTTGGTCTCCCTTTCTGATAGTTCATTATTGATGGATAAAAATGCAACTGATTTCTGAATATTTATTTTGTATCCTACTATTTTACCAATTCACTTATCAGTTCTAATAGTGTTTTGGTGGAATCTTTAGGATTCTCTCTACATAATATCATGTCATCTGCAAATAATGACAGTTTTACTTCTTCCTTTCCTATTTGGATACCTTTTATTCTTCTTCTTGTCTGATCCCTGTGGCAAGGACTTTCAGTACTACATTGAATAAGAGTGGTTCCTGATCTTAGGGAAAATATTTGTAGTTTTTGCTCATTTAGTATGATGTTGGCTGTGGTTTTGTCATTTATGGCCTTTATTATATTAAGTTATATTCCCTCTATATCTACTTTGCTGATAGTTTTATCATATGTGTGTGCTGGATTTTATAAATGCTTTTTCTGCATCTATTGATTTGATTATGTAGTTTTTTACTTTGTTCATACAGTGTATTATGTTTATTGATTTGTGCATATTGTACCAGCCTTGAATCCCTAGAATAATTCCCACTTGGTCATGGTATATAATCTTTTTATTGTACTACTGGATCCGGTTTGCTATTCTTTTGTTATCTATTTATTTTTAGTATTTAGTATATTTAGTATTTTAGTATCTATTTTCATCAGGAATATTGGTGAACACTCTATTTTTAAAATCTATAAATCCTATTCAATGATCTATACATATCTACTTCTAAAATATTTTTCTGAAATTGCTATAATAATTACTTTTTCATAGAGTGACTGGGAGAATTAAATGAGATCATTAAGACATATAATTGATTTAGCTAATACATAATAAATATTTAATGAAATTTAAACAAGCACATGCAATTTAAATATAATTTTAGTATCACAAACTGATACTATGGCTCATTATAAATGTATATATGTTGATGATTTGATATAAAATTATATATACAGATACAAATGCATACATTTGCACTTAGTATATAAGCTGTAAATTATAACAAAAATGGTTACACAGTGATATTCAAATTGATATATAGCTTTACAGCCACCTTTGGCAAAATTAGTTTAGTTTTACTTCTTTTTTTGTTATTTCTGTCATGGGAAGTTACCATAAACGAGAAGTTGAATGTTAGCCCTAAAGATATGACTTCACATGAGTTGTGATTCTGGTGCACTTTCTATATCCTGCTTTCTCTCATTTACTCATTTATTCCTTTATTCATTATTTAAACGATACTTACTTGATCTCTGCTCTGTGCCAGCCACTACAATCTGCCCTGAAGAATCTTGCAGTCTTCTAAGGGAACAAACGTGAAAGCAATGCAATGATGTGGACAATGTGCAATGCGTTCTTTCAAAGTAAGGAGGTA
Source organism: Micronycteris hirsuta (assembly GCA_004026765.1). NCBI lineage: Eukaryota > Metazoa > Chordata > Mammalia > Chiroptera > Phyllostomidae > Micronycteris > Micronycteris hirsuta. The sequence continues at coordinate 5,559 of PVJI01009449.1, read as the reverse complement.
CTCCCCTCTCCTAGGTGACATATGGTTAATTATTCTGAACATGTCTTTCTACCATTAAACCAAATAGAGAATAGAAATTGAATAGAGGTAATTTAAAGGAGAATTTCAGTCTAAGCATCTATTTTTTTATTCATCCTCCTGTCTTCATCCACCACCTACATGCTGAAGACATCCGAATGATTATCAGTAATTGCTATCCCTTTCTCATACCCTGGAATCCTATTTCCATCTGACTTTTTGCAATCTGTAGGTAGATGTTCTGTAGCTATCTCAAATTCATATTTTTAAAGCAAATTCATTATGTTTTTGCCTCCCACAGAAACTTTCTCCTCCTCTATGTGTAGTCCTTGTTAAATGGATCACCGCCCACGACATCATCCCAACTGAAGTCTTGAGTCCCAGTCCATGCTCAGTGCCTGCCCACAACCCACACCAATTGGTCATCAAATCCTTCTCATCCCCTGCCAATTTTTTTCCACGCCCTTCTAAGTAAATACCCATAGCCCTTATGCCCCAAATTAGGAGAATAAAAAGGCATTTTCATGTTGCTAAGCAGCAGCAATTCAAAAAAAACTCATAAAATTAAGTCAGTGACTTGGTTATTAAGTGCTATCACTACAGTGAATGGAAAATGTTCCTCTTTAACATGGAATAGTAATTTTAAATTCTGTTGACCTGTAACTTCAAAAATATCCTTGTAGCTGTCTCCACATTGATGCACTTGCTGAATTTACCTTTCCTTCCTATTACTGATAATTTTATGCTTCCAGAGGCATTACCAGCTCTGAAATCAGAGTCCTTTTCAAATGTCCTATTGCTCAGGAAATGGATGGGAGATGCATACTGCCATACATGTTCATACAGAAGTGCATTTTCATCACTATCAGTCATTGAAAAGGAATGATTGACATCACTAAAGTGAAGGCTACCACAGAGGATCCTGATTATTTCCTGAGTATCCCTGAAATTTTCTTCTGGTCTATAGCCTTAAATAGTCATTTATTAATTCATAAATGTAAGTGCAAAAGTATGTGGAACGTAGTAGGCCCAGAAAAAGTGGTGCATCCTATTTTCCCTTGTCAGATATATACTTTTTAAAGTATCACTGAGCCTCTAGATCCCTAAACTGCCCTAAACCTAGGAAGAAGAAATACAATAGTTTTCTTTTTCATGTTTAATGTTTTTTAAAATAGATTTATATACTGGTAAATATGTGGTTTAGGGTTAATATTAACCCTATGTTAAATGAAAAGTTTAGATATATCTTTAAAATATGAAGTTTTAAATGGGTAGTATAGTAATTACAGAAGAAAAGACTGCTTGAAAGGAAAGACAAAGAAGACAGATATTCTTTGAAGAGGTAGAAAAAGGGAAGATTAAATTTGCTTTAAATATTTCTCAAGTCAATAGATTATTTCTTTCTGAGCTCCCAAGTGATAATTCTTCTTTCCTTCTGAAAGAATGGAATCTTAGAATAATGTACCTTAATATTTTACATCTTTTTTGGCCTGTGCATCCTGATCAGGCATGAAAGTCTAGCACTGTTAGCAAACAGTGGTGTCCTTGCTGTCTCCCTGTTTACTGGTCCTCAGCTAAAATTAGCTTTGCTGAGCAAATGGATTTGTGCAGCCGCCCTAAACAGGTCATTTCCCAGAATGCCATGGGAAATACTGGCATTGGAACTTACTTCATCCTTTATCAATTTTTTTAATTGAGTTTACTGAGTGATTTTGGTTAATAAAATTATATAGGTTTCAGGTACACAATTCTATAATACATCATCTGTATATTGTATTGTGTGTTCACTACCTCAAGTCAAATCTCCTTCCATCACCATTTATCCCCCCTTTACCCTGTCTTACCTTCCCCCACCTTCCTTTCCCTCTAATAATGACCATACAGTGGTGCATTTACAGAATGGAATACTACTCAACCACAAGAAAGAAGAAAAACTTCCCCTTTGTGACAGCATGGATGGGCCTGGAGAATATTACGCTAAGTGAAATAAGATAAAGATGAGTACCACGCGATATAACTTACACATGGAATCTAATGAACAAACTGAACAATGAACAAAATAGAAACACGCTCATAGATAAAGAGAACAGACTGACAGCTGTCAGAGCGGAGTAAATAGGGAGAAGGGATTAAGTGAAAGAAAGAAAAAGAGAGAGGGGGAGAGAGAATAGAAGGAAGGAAAAAAGAAAGAAAGGAGGGAAGGAAGGAAGGAAGGCATAGAGAAAGAAAGGTGAAGGGATTAAGCAAAAAAAAAAGGAAAGAAATAAAAGAAAATACTCATTGACAGACAAGACTATCAATATGTTTTCATACTTACAAAATGGAGAAAGGAAACACTGAACCAAAGGTAAAGCTACTGATTCACCAACATAAATTTCTTAAATATAGACAAGAGTTATACACATGAAAGGGTGATTTGTGAATATTATCACACAAGTAAAGGTCATTGTTAGCAGTTACTTATCAATCATGATGAAGTGCCTTAGTAAAATAGTAGACTAATCATTGTATTCCATTTATTCTGCTTTCTGTAAACTAGATAAATGTGGAATTATGTAGATAGTATAGTTTTCAGCATGAAAGTGAAGGGAAAGTTTATTACCTGTTTTCTCTCTTTTTCTGAGATATTCTGTTTTACTTTGAAGGTAGAGTCTTGTCAAAAGGCTGCAGGTCACAATGTACGTGATAGTTTTCTTGGGAAGAGTTCAAAACTATAGTCCATTCTTCTTTGCCAATTTTCCCGGAAGCCACGCACACATGGGCAAATATATGGATAAACATTCACTTAGAATATGCCCTACTGGAAGAATATTCACACTTGAAGATTGCTTGGTAAATATTATAGTTTTTCTGATATTGCTTAGTTGAGAGTGGCTAATAGGACCCTACTTAGAGAGGCGATGGAAAGAGTTGAGAAAAGGATGAACAATGTGAGATAGATATGGGTTAATGGAATGAGAAAGAGCTTTGGTTGGAGCATAGGGACTCTGAAGCCAGAAAGACCTGCGTTTGAATCCTGCCATCTCTTCTTACCTACTGACCCGTGCTCTCAGCCTCAGTCTACTCTTTTGCAAAACAACAATCATAAACCTATCATGCCCATTGCTCTCTGGATTATTTGGGATAACATATGACTCACCATTCTCTTTACCTTGCAGGCAGCAGGTCTACCCTGAGGGCTAATTATTTTTTCCTTATTGTAGCATAGCTTTAAATAATTTTTAAAATTAAAATATGTGTTCTACTTCAGGTTTCTTACTTTTCAAATAACCATGCTTAGAACCTATGTTGTTCTGCAGTACTTTCTTTTTTTTTTTCCTTTTCCGGTATTCTTTTATAGTCTTCTCTTTTTAGCACCCGTTGTTTCTAAAGTTTACATAACCCTCTGCTCTCAATAAGGAATGATTGACTGAAGAATCCTGGGGAGCGATCCTGCATCCCGATGAGAAGTTGCCAACCTTCTGTCACCCTAAGACTTTACCCCTCTTTCCTCCTTCTCCCTCTTTTCCTTCCAGATAACAAACAAACCTGTGCTGCACTTCAGCTATTTGAGTTTTAGATCCAGATATGTACAAACATATTTGAGGGGGAAGTGGCGAGGAATGCTGTCAGTGGTAAACTCGTCAACCTAATTCTAACTTTGCAGAGAAGATGTATTTGGGGAAAGAGAGACTAGAGAGGTTAACAGGCCAAAAGCTGTCATCATCATAACTGTCTTCTTCACGGGAGCATCACCTGCTTGCATAGACTGAGAGAGAGAAATACTGGATGAGTTTTTAGAGTTTGATAATCCATTGGGTGGAGGTGGATGAGGAGAGATCATCAGTTTACCATTTATTTAAATTATTCTCCATTTTAAAACCAAGTTTGTCTGCCAGAGATTCCCATCATAAAACTTCATACTTCTTCATTCCAGCTTCCCCATCCAGTTTCATTGGCACAGTGTATCCCCTGCCTAGCCCCTATTCCAGAGAGGCCAGTCTTCATGTGAGTTGTTAGTGCACCGTGTTCCAAAGTTAATATCATGCCGTGGCACCATATGGGCGATGACAGAAAATAACAGCCTTTGAGGTCTCACCTTTCAGGGTGGGGGGAATGTGAGGCTTAATTAATGAATGATGTTAGATCCTCCACAATCCTGAGATAAAAGACTATAAAATCAGAGAACTGCTATTTCCCTATTCCTAAACAGGTACCCGTCATGTCAACAGGGATTGGAATAGCTACTCAATTGTAAAATGTGCATCATGCACAGGTATGTGTGTAAATAATGAACATTTAATCCTGGAAGGGACTTCAGACTGGCCCCTCGTTACATCTTTAAAAACTGAGAACCAGGCATGATTTTTCCCTAAATCATTGAGCTTATTAGAGCCAGATGCTAAACTGGAACCCAGACTTCTTAGACCCAGCGCTCTTCGCAACATACAAGCCTGCCTCACTATAGATGTTCTATATAGAGACTATGGAATACGACCAAGAACTAAAGAGAAATGGTCTGCGACTGAACTTAAACCTTTTTCAAGTATAAGCAGGATTATTGCTGTTCTATGAAATATCGCAAATGACTTTTCATCCCATTGGGCATAGGGCAAGATATCATTTTAAAGCCACCTCTATGCTTGGGAAATATTACTGGCTACAATCCATGTTATTTGGCAAGGCAGCAACCACCTCCCACCACTGACTGGAGTTTAATACATTATTGTGGTTGTGTGGAGGCATTGTTGAAAATTACTCATAGGAAGTACATAGAGGCTTTCTGTGTAGCAAGCCAAAAGAGAGACCCAGAAGTGATGCATTGGCATAATTTGATCTAGCCTAAAATTGTTTCTGTAGAATAGGGTAGTAGCCTGAGTCATAATAGAATGAATTCTGGACTTTGAGTCAGGTAACTTGAGATTAAAGACCCAAGCCAACATTCCCCTTAATAACAATATGATTTGTGGCAAGTCACTGAGCTTCTTGAGCCTCAATGTACATTTTTCCAAAACAGAACTTATAATTTCTGGATCATGTAGTTTGGGGGAGAATTATCTAAGATAATTCAGGTAGAGTTATCTGCTTTGAATAGTGCTGATAACCTGTCTGTATAGGACAATAGAATATCAGCTAGAGGTATAATATTTTGAATCTAAATCTAAAGAAAAATGTCAGCAGTCATTAAGATGCATCATTAGGGTTTGTTATGTGCTAGTCAATCCTCCAGGGACCAACAACAGAGAAGAAAGTGTTTATACATCGAATCAGAACACCTCTATCTGCCACTAATTACATGGCTTCCCTTTGATATTGCACTTCTAGACATTGCCGTATATTACCACACAAAACAATGGGTGGCTAGTAGCTCTTGAAAAACATAAAACAATGAACAATAGAACCTACTGTGTTGCAAACTTCATATTTGTAGAAAAATTTCACCTTTCTTTAGCTTAACTTACATGTGTGTATTTCTGCTTAAATTTTATTTTGGCATCAGAGTTGGCTTAATCAATTAATTCAAAGTCTTCAAGAAGCCATGCTCTTCTCTATTTTCCACTT
>PVJI01009448.1:0-65397 GCA_004026765.1 Micronycteris hirsuta | reverse complement strand
GTCCATGTGTCCTTTATAGCAGTTCCTGAATACCCTTGTCCCCATTATCCCCTTCCCCCTCCCCTCTGGTTACTGCCAGATTGTTCTAAATTTCAATGTCTCTGGTTATAATTTGTTTCTCTGGTTGTATTTTGCTTGCTTACCTCACAAGCGTCTTGGCTGTGGCTGATCTGAGTTCCCCAGTAGCTGATCTGGCCTTAGTGCCTTCTCTCATGAGTCCTTATATAAAACCCCTTAACATTTCATATAGTAAAGGCTGCGTGATGATGTACTCCTTGAACTTGACCTTATCTGAGAAGCACTTTATCTGCCCTTCCATTCTAAATGACAGTTTTGCTGGATACATTATTCTTGGTTGTAGGTCCTTGCTTTTCATGATTTGAAATAACTCTCTCCAGCCCCTTCTTGCTTGGAAGGTCTCCTTAGAGAAATCCTCTGACAGTCTTATGGGAATTCCTTTGTAGGTAACTGTCTCCTTTTCTCTTGCTGCTTGTAAGAGTCTTTCCTTATTCTTGACCTTGGGTAATGTTATTATGATGTGCCTTGGTGTGTTCCTCTTTGGGTCCCGCTTCTTTGGGGTTCTCTGAGCTTCTTGGATTTCCAGGAAGCCTATTTCCTTTGCCATATTTGGGAAGTTCTCCTTCATTATCTGTTCAAAAATACGTTCAATTTCTTGGTGTTCCTCTTGTCCTTGTGGCAGGCCTATGATCCGGATGTTGGGTCGTTTACAAATGTCTCTGAGGTTCCTGAGTCCCTCCTCATTTTTTTGAATTCTTGTTTCCTCCTTCTGGTCCACCCCATTGGTTTGAGTCCCAGCTTCCTTTTTTTCTGTATTGGTTCCCTGTAAATCTTCCTCCATTATCTTTATCGTATTGTTCATTTGTTCAACTATTTCTTCCAGTTTTGTGAGCATCCTGATTACCAGTGTTTTAAACTGGGCATCTGTTAATTTGGCTATCTCTTTGTCCATAAGTTGTAATTTGTTCTGCTCTTTCGTTTTGGCCATTTTCATTCTTTTTTATCTTGGCGCACCTGTCGGAGTCTTAGGTGTTTGTCGGTGCCTGGCAACCTGGGTTGCTTTTTTGTGACGTTTCCTCTGGGGGCGGGGCCTGGGAGGGAGCAATGGCGTCTGCCGTTCACCGCCACTCCCTATCACGCTCTTCTCCCCAGTTCCCCACTGCCTTTTCCACCAGTCTTGGCCCTGCTGGTTCCCACTGGCCTCTCCAGTTACGCCGCAGGCCTGTGAGGTTCACCCGTTGCTCGGGGTAGTGTTTTGTTTAGGCGCTCCCGGGGTGAGTTCCTCCGGGAAAACTGCCTCTCACTCCGCTCCTCCGCTCGGTTCTGCCCCGCTTACCGGCCTGGATGTACATCCTCCCCAACTTCCTGGGTGTCGGACTTCCCTTCAGTTTGATTCTGTCCGTTCTGGTTGTTTATTTTTCGCTATTGAGTTCGTTGTTTAAACTCTCTGGTTGTGAGTGGCGGTGCAGTGCGTCCACCTACGCCACCATCTTGGCGGAAGTCAGGGCCTGTGCTTTTTATGCTGTTCACCATGATACAAGAATTGTCTGAGAGGCTGGCCTATGGGAGAGCCATTGGCCTTGCTCTGGGTTTTTCCAGGAGAGGGAGGAGTGGGGCTGGGAAGAGCACTGACTGAGCATCAAGACAACTTTCCTGTCTCTACTCACCCACCTACTGGCCTACCTCTGTACCCACGAGCCATTCATGCATCCTCTTGTCTACTGACCCATTACCTGCCGGTTCCCAGCCATTCCTCAGCCATTTGTCCCCATGTTGAGGTACCCACCAGTTAGCCTGCCTTACCGTCCATGCTATCTTTCATCTCCTCAGCTATCTTTCCCACCCCGCCATCTGTCTATCAGACATTTATCCACGCACTGATTTCTTGTCCATCCATTGATCCATCTTCCCAGCCATCTGTCCTCCATCGGCCAGCCATTCACCCACTTACCCATCATCCACCACCACCTGTCTGCTCACTCATCCATCTCTTTATCTGTCAACTGGCCATCCACATACCAGTTGTCTTGCCCGTCTGTTGATCTGTCTTCTCATCTGTCTGTCTTCCATCTGCTACCTGCTCATTGATCATCCACGCACCCACCCACTGCATACACCATCCACCCACCCATCCATCTGTTCATCTGTCTATCACATCCACCTACCCACCCCTCGCACCCACCCATCGCATCCATCACATCCACTCACCCATTCGTACACTTACCCAGGCCCGGGGCTTGGCCTTAAAGTAGGGGCTGGGATTTGGGTATGCAGAGAGTCAGAATGGAGGGCAACCTGATTTGGGATAATGGTATGGGCAAAGATGAGGGGTTGGGCACTTGTCTTCTAGTTTAGGTGGAATTGGGTACATGGAGGGCAATAGAGGGAAATGGGTTAGGAAATATTGGTGGGGGCTAGATGGTGAAGGACTTTGAATGCCACTCTCAGAGTTTTCGCTTTGTCCTTGGGCCTGGGATCTTCAACCAGGGATTCATAAGTTTCAGAGAGTCTGTGAGACCCCTAAAATGATACACAACTATTTTTGGTATATGCTCATATATCTGTTAAGATGCTTGGCTGCAAGCAACAGAAAACCTGGTCCAAGTTAACTTAAGCAAAATGGGTTTGTATCATTGCAAAGTTTAGCTTTACCATTAGCTTCAGCCATGGCTGGGTCCAGTTGCTCAGCAGCTATGACTATGACTCTATTTTCTCTGCCTATTGACTTTTCTTGTTTCTTGTTTGTTTGTTTGTTTTTTGGAGTTTGTTCCAGCCTCAGATAGTCTCTACCTGATGACAAGATGGCTTCAGGGCTTCTTAATAATAAATCATCTCATGTCTAATACAGTGGGAAAGAGAGAGGCTATTTGCCCGATGTTTCACCTGAATTGGTTCTCATGGGCTCAGATCGGCTCAGTGCCCATCCTTGAGTTAGACATTGTTGCAAGAGGAACAAGAAGCGCTGAATGGAGTGACAGTGGAGTGGTGTGAACCCCAGAAGAAATCTAGGCGCTTTTCTTGGAAGGAGGTAAATATATGTTGAGTGGTTAGAAAGCACCCCAGGTCCACTCTACCGTGCTCTGTTTGTATTTTCCTTTTTTGGTGGAAGGGGGTGCATTATCCATGGGTTTTCTCAGGTTCTCAAAGGGACCAGAGGTAATAGGGATCCATTTAAGGTTTTGAATAGAGGTGGGAGATCAGATGAGAAGTTGCCAGTGGCAGGACCACAGGCAAGCTGGATGGAGGATGCCTTGGGATCTTGCAGAGAGAGGAAGGGGTCAAGGGTGTGACTCCCATCCATCTGGGGCTGGGTGGAGGGTGTGGGGAAGCCAGGTGGGGGAAGCTGTGAGCTCAGCCTTGGCTGCCGGCAGGGCTGTTTCTCATCACTCCGCCCCGGGAGTGTTTCTTCTTTCCAGAGTCGTGACTTGTGGGGAAGGAAAATATCAGCTCCCTCCTGGTGCCAGAAGCAACATTTTCTTTTCTCAGAGGTTGATTATAAGTCATGGGCATTCATCTTTGTAATTTCTCACTTGCTCATATTGGTAATAAGATTAGTGATTATATATGAAGGGTCAGCTCTCACCCAGGGTTTAAGGAGCTTTTTATTCAGGGGAAAAACCTGACTATTCTACTTGAAGAATGGTTTTCCCCAGGGGCTTTATGAGCTCACTCGTCGAAGGTCCATAGGGGCCAAGGAGCATTTGAGGACTCAGGGCTCCCTGTACTGTCTCTGCCTTCCACCTGGGGGGTCTCTGCTCCTCAGCACTTTTTATCCAGTATTTGCTCAGAGGCCCAGGTCTCCCTGTGCTCTTGACCTAGCTACTCTGTCCTCCTTGGAGACCTCAGGCAACCCCATGTGTGCCTTCCACCTTGTCTTCTCTCCCTTAGGCCTGACCTTCTCTGGCTCTTCTACCTGAAAGGACCCAGGCCCCTTCCCAAACCCCCTACCCTGTACACTGCCTTTTTTTTTTTTTTAAATCTTCAAGCTCCATCATCCTATAAATCCAATTTGAAAAATGCTTTTTATCAGAAATATTTCTTTTTTTTTGTTATTCTATTACAGTTGTCCCAATTTTCTCCCCTTTACCCTCCTCTGCCCATCCCATGCCCCACTTCCACAGTCAAGTCCCAAAATATTGTCCATGTCCGTGGGCCATTCATAATGCTCTTTGACTAGTCCCTTCCCCTTCTTTCCACCATTATCCCCTTCCTCCTCCTCTCTGGTCACTGTCAGTCTGTTCCAAGTTTTCATGCCTGTGGTTCTATTTTGTTCATTAGATTCCTATTTATTTATTCATTTTTTGTTGTTCTATTACATATGTCCCAATTTTCCCATTGCTTCCCCTGCTCCCCAACCCCACAGTCAATCCACACCCTGTGGTCCATGCCTATGGGTCATTTACATAATTGTTCTTTAACTAGGCCCTTCCCCTTCTTTCCTCCCTTATCCCCCCTCCCTCCTCCTCTTACAGGTGAGATCACCTTTTCTTCTGAGAATTTGTGACTATTTTTTTACTTCCCTCCCCTCTCACCATTTCTTGTGTTAAAACCTTCTCTGCCCTATGTTTCCTTTTTCTAGACTACTGCAATTGGCTTTTTTTCTTTAAAGAGTCTCCTTTATTTTTGTATGTGAAAAAGCACACATACAAAAAGTACATAAGGGCATACGATTGAACAGACCATCGAATGGGCAGCCCCCCGGGGAATCAGGAGGACTGCGCCACCCCTTAGTCTCCCTCCCTCCCTGTTCATGGCGCCCTCCGCTGGACTCTCATGTGACTGCTTGACTTGGCTTTCTGCTCTGCCCCCTACATTCGCATTCCCTAAATAATGATTTTTAGGTTTAATTTAGTTTTGTATTTTATATGACTGGGGTCTTCCTCACACTTCTTGAAAGGTCCCTTGCTGTGTTTCCAGTGCGCTGTGTAGTCGCCCCTGCCACCCTACAGGAACAGTGGCCACTAAACGCACTGGACGTTCTGTGGAGTCCCTGGGGCACTGGGTGTGGATGATTGACCTTTTCCCTCTTTCCAGCCTCTCTCCTTTCTTGGTTTTCACATCCCTCACCTGCTTTTCCTCCTCTTACCTTACTTCTTCCTGTCACCAGACTGGTTCTGTGCTGGGGGCTGGCCCTGCCCTGCCCTGCTCTGCCGTCGGGATCTGGGATTTCTCTCGATTTGTGCAGGGAAGAATTCCAGAACAAGTCCAAGTGAGAGTCTGACTGAGAGCAAAAGCGAGTTTTATTTAGGTAGAGACAGAGAAGGCAGGACAGTGGCGCCCCATGAAGCAAGCAAAAGTGCGTGTTCCAATGGACGCAGGCGAATCTGCCAGTGAGTTGCTGTGGTCAGTTAGTTCTTGGGATTTTGTTTCCTGTTTCTGAATTTTGCAGTGCCAGATTCTGTCTCCGCCTCCTGGTTGAGAGGGCCCTTGTTCCTAACATGGTCTTTTCCAGAGGTATCTCGGTGTTCATCCCCCTTGGCTCTCCTTGTACTTGTGGTGTTAGTTTTCATTATAACGATGACATAAGCTTTGGGGCTTTCTCTGACTAATTTTTCCTCCATCTTGGATGGATCTGGTTTTGGCCAGTTCTTGCTGTTGTTGACTTCTGTGACCACCTCAGGGGTTTCCTGCCATAAACTATTACCCTTTGATCATGCTCGCAGGTGGGGGCTCTCGTGAGAGACCTGCTCCTACTTCCTCATTCCACCTGTAGGGATTTTTCCCTGACTTTCTTCTACCCTGCCTCACTCCTGCTCTCTTCTTTGTTCCATGCATGCCTTTGCACATGCCGTTACCGCTGCTGGGGTTCCATTCCCCAGGTCTTTGCATGGCACCACATCTTTCCAGGCAAGACTCAGCCGAAGGGTTGCCTCCTAGTGAGGCCTGCACTGACCACTCTTGCCAGAGGAGTGCCCCCCTCCTTCTCCTTCACAATGTCGACATTATCTTATTTATTTGTTCCTTGTCTCTTCGTTCCACCAGAACATTGGGCACATGAGGGTAGGACCCCTGTTGGTCTTATTTACTGCCACTTCCCAGTACCTATAATAGGGGCTGTCAAGTAGCAGGTACCCGATTAATATCTACAAACTGCAGGTCTCTGGCCATACATATTCCCTTGGCCGGACAGACCTGGGTTCAAATCCCTGAACCACCTTTTATTGGTGATGTAACCTGGGGAAGATCATTCACCCTGTCTGGGCCTGAGTTTCCTTATCTGTGGAGTATGGTTAAATAAATTAAACATCCTGGACACTCACAGTCCAGTATCTGGCATCATGTCAGCACTGAGGAAGTGATAGTTATAAATATGAATTTAGCAACAGTTAAAATTGCTCCTAATGTTTTGTGCCAAAAACATGTTTATTTTTCCCAGTGAACTAGATGACTTCCTCTTATCAGACAAGGAGCACTGGGTTATCCTCTAATTTCCCTCTTGGTCCTGGTGACCAGGAAGCTTACTGCTCAGGGGAGGTCTCAGGAGCAGCCCTTATTTCCTGTTCGGTCTTCAGGGTAGTTTTTTCCTTTCCTGTCTCTGCTCTGATTATTTGCGTTTGGCTCCACAGTACATGTGTTATTATTGTGTTTTTTTTATGGTATAATATATATAACACAAAGTTGACCGATTTAACCAATTTTAACTGTCCAGTTCAGTGGCATTAAGTACAGTCACATTTTGTGGATCCATCACCTCCATCCATCTCCAGAACTTTTTCATCTTGCAAAACTGAAACTCCATACCCATTACCTCCCCACTCCCCGTCCCCCAGCCCCTGGCATCCCCCTTCTACTTTCCATCTCTATGAATGTGACTGCTCTAGGGACCTCATGTGAGTAGAATCACAGTGTGTGTCCTGTTGTGTCTGGCTTATTTCATTGAGCATACTGTCCTCCTGGTTCATTCGTGGTGAGCGTGTGCCAGAATTTCTCTCCTTATTAAGGCTGAATAATATTCCTTTGTATGGCTAGGCCACATTTTGTCTGTCTACTCATCTGTCTGTGGACGCTGAGTTACTCTCACTTCTTGACTATTGTGAATAATGCTGCTAGCGGCATGGGTGTGCGAGCACTGTTTCAGCAAATTACTTCCTTAGCTCTCTGACACTGGGGTGAGCATGAGTGGTTTCTAGAACCAAACTGTCTTACCAGCTTCTGCCCAGGTGTGTGTGTGTGACAGATGCTGTGGCCGCTGCCTGTGCCCTGTCTGGTTCCCCCTCCCCTGAAGAGGCACTCCTCCCCCAGCTGCCCCAGATTTGGGCTGCTAACGGCCCTTGTCCAGATGCTTGCCCTGGGTCCACGGGAGTTGCCTGTGCAACCCGCCTCCCCCGCCCCCATGCCTGGGAAATAATTTTCCCTTCTCCGTACCTTGGTCTGTGGTCAGTGACTGACTAAGGTCACTGTGGGGGGATGAGCCCTGGGACGCTGGTCACACTGCAGGGCTCCCCATAGGATCGGGCTCGTGCCAGGCTCCAGCTGAGGCCACGTCTTTGCCCAGCTTTGTCCTTTCCTCTATTCTGCTTCCCTTTTTCCTTCTCCTGAGCGTTCTCCCCCAGTAAACCACGAGCACAAAAAACCCAGCTCAGGCTTTGCTTCTGGGGGTCCTAGGCTAAGACAGTGTATGACTCCTGCATTCCCTCCTTCAGTTGTGTGTCTTATATGGCTGGGGTATGCCACTGGATTCCTCTGTGGCTGACATACTGAGACCTACCCACCAGGCCACCTGGGTAGAAATGGGCTTCTTGGAAAGGGGCAAAATTCCCAGCATCCACCACTTAGAGAAGAGGCAGGTCCTAACCCAGGAAGCCTGGCTGTTCAGGTGACCTTGGGCGGGAGGGAACTGAAACTTCCACCTCCTCTGGGCCTCTCTCCTTTAGGTGTGGACAAGAAGAGCCCAGGGCCCAGAAGGGTCTGGGAAGTTAGAGGGGCAGCAGAGAGCCCAGTGTGGCAGTGGAGAGTGGGCGTGGATCACGGTGGACCAGTATCACTCTGCTGTCAGGCCCTGCTTCCTGATTTTCCTTGAGACGTTGGGAATCCAGCTTCAGTATAAAATGTTATGAGTTTAAATGTTAAAATGTTAAAATAATAACATTGCGATGTTATAATGTCAGCAACTAATTTCAAAGGTACCATATGGGCCCCCTGAGCATGGTCTATGAATAAACGGTCCGACTCTCTGGTTGGACTTGGGGCAGGGCAGCCGTGTAGGGCAGGCTGCTGGGAGGAGCTGAGGTGCTGCCTTCAGAGGTGCCCATGGGCAGGCCAGGTGGTCCTGATTACTCCTGTGTTTGGTATGTCAACAGGTGTCTTGTATGTTTACTTCCCTCCATCTTCTCCAGCTCTTTGAACGTTCAAGTGTTTTGATGTCCCAGTGTCTCGTTTAAAAGAGAAATCCCCTGCAAATATATAAAAAAATTTTCAAGCCATATCATCACTAATCTGATACTGTTCTTATCTAGGGTTGCCTGGTAAAAAATGCAGGCTGCCAGTTAAATTGGAATTTCAGATAAACGATGAATAAGTATGTCCCGAGTATTGCATAAGACGTACTTACACTACACAGTTATGCAGTATTTATCTCAAGTTCCAGTGATTTTTATTATTTGCTAGCTCTGGCAAGCCTATTCTTGTCAATGTCCGAAGTCATCGGAGAACTGGAAAAAGGAAGAATTTCTCTACCTTGTGATTCAAAGGCATGTAAGGCCGACCCTACTTTAGGTAATTTGTGTCCCTTGGGGTTGTCTGGGGAGCATCGGGGTGGCCTTGCGAGCCCAGAGTGTTTTCATTTGGGGCCTGCTCTGGATGGGTGCAAGGTTAATTTTTCAAAGGGGGTGATGTTGCTTTACTGTAGGGATGTGTGTTTGTGTTTTATTTTTGGAGGGGGAACAGCGGTGAGGGCGGCAGAGAGAGGAGCTTGCAGCCAGGGTGAGCCCAGGTAGCTGGTGTTTGAGCAGCATGCAGAAGCACCCGATACAGACTTCCCTCCCTAACCCTTCCCTCCATCAGATGCCGTGTGGTGGGGCCTGTGGGAGAGTCAGTGTGTTTCCACACTCAGCCACCTCTCTGCAGGCACTCCCTGGAAATAAACCCTTACTGAGTGTGTCGTTCCCCCCTCCATTGTCCTGTCTTGTCCATGTTCAAGTTATGGCCTAAGAACCTAACCCCAAGCTACGTTAGAAACTGCACTGCCCCCACCCACAGCAGGGGCCTGATCAGCGAAGACCAGACTGACAGCCCAGACTATGACCTCAAGTTGCTCTTGCCCTAAGCCACTCTGGATCTTCAGCTTGGGAGTCAAAGACTCTCTGTACAGGGCTGGGTGTACCCCTAGACTCTATGTTGGTGGCTCCCCACCTTTCATTCCCACCTAAACACTGACTGTCCTGTGTTTCTTCATATGGAGAGTTGTCAAACCAAAATAGAGAAAACCAGAAAGGACACCCAGATACCCGTCTCCTGGATTTCACAGCTGTTAACATTTTCACATATATTGCCCTTGGCTATTTTCATGCTGAGGTATGTTAGAGCATGTTATAGACATGATGGTATTTAAAATATCCATCTTTTAAAAATGCCAGTGTTTGCCAGGCATCACACTTCACAGAATGATCGGCTGTTCCTTGGTATCCTTTGATCCTCAGTCCATCCTCTCATTTGGCCCTGGCATCTCTCTCAGCTGATTCCTCATGCTGGGCCTCATCAGGAATCCCACATGCATTGATGGTTTATCCCAGGCCTGTTCTAATGCAGATCAGCTTCTCTCCTTGCTTTGCTATGCCTTGAGGAGGTGGGCCTTTGTCCTACAGAAGTCTCCTGCCTCTGGATTATCTGCTTTTAATTGCTGATTTAGGTCCCAATGGCTCAGGTTGCACATTGCTGCATAACTAACTACCCTGACACTTGGAGGCTGAAACAGCAATAGTCAAGTAACTTGCCCAGGAATTTAGGCAAGGCTACGCGAGGTTCTTCCCTTTTTTTTTTTTTTAAATCTCTACATGGCATCAGTTGGGGACTTTGGTATACCTGCCTCCTCACAGAGAAGGGCTCCCAAGCGGGCTCATGCACATGCCCAGTGCCGTGACCAAAAGGAGCGGACCAGCACGTGGTCTCTGGCAGTCTGGCCCCACAACTTCCCAAGTGGCTCAGTGTTTTTAGAGACCTAGGTAGAGGCTGCCAGGCCTTGTGGAGGGGCTTAGCGCACCTTCTGCTGGTCTTTAGTGGGAGCAATCACAGTGCTGAGTGTCATTAGTTCAGTGTGGTTTCAGTCCCACCCCTCAGCCAATTGTAGCAAAGCGGCAGATGAGGTCTTTGGATTGGCTGCTGTGTCACATCAGCTTCCCTGCCCCCTCAGCTGGATGCAGGAGCAACACCCCACCCACCCAGACTGCTGGGTTTCCTGACAGGGGTAGAGTATGGGATTTCTTTTGGTTTTCTCAGCTAGACCTCAGGAGCTAAGGGTTGGGTTAGCTACTCTCCGTAAATAATATCACAGTAGTATCTTAATCTCTGCCAGGAACTGCTCCTATACCGCTTCTATACTGCTCCTGTTTTATTGGTCAGTTTATTCTACTATCTCTGCTCCAGAGCCATACCTTTCCTCACTACAGGCAGATATGCAGTTCTGGTCTGTGTGGATCTGTTTAATTGCCTATGTTTTGCAAGTGGTATTTTTTTTTACCTTAGGGGTGTACATTTTTAATTGACACGAGTGGTGTTGTAACCTGACAAAATGGAGGTTTGACTGCCTGCATCCATAAAAGCTAAAATTGTGAGGCAGGTGCTGGTGCAAAAGGAAAGGTTTTATTCAGGTGCTGCGCAACCTGGGACAACGGTGGACTGCTGTCTCAGAGACCCCCTCAGTCTTCCTGCTCAAGCCCGAGTTCTTTTAGGGAGAGGGAGGGGAGGGCTTTTTTCCTGTCCAGTTATCTTTCGAGCTTTTGGCCTGCTCAGGGCCGTATCCATTCATCTTTCTAGCTTTCCACACACTTGGGCCCTATCCATTCATATAAGGTAAGAACCTCTCTCTGCTGCCATCTTGGCAGACGGGTGGAGACTCCCTTGGCACTCTGACTGACTGATTTATGGTAACAGTGTTGGGCTCACTATCTTGTTCTGTTTCTTACCTTTTCCACTTAGTGTTCTATTTTTAAGGTCCATTCTTGTTGCTCTGTGTACACGGAATCAGTCATTGGCTCTGAGTTCTGTGAGGTCCTTATGGGGCTGTGCCTGTCAGGGTCCCAGCAGGAAATGGGAGCCCCGCATGGGTGTCAACCAGTGGCCATTGGTACCAATTCAGTGCCAACAGGAGTCCCCAGTTTGGGGTGCGGTGAAGAAGGAGACTTTATTCAGTGCAGGCAGTTCAGTTGTGATACCACATGGCTGCAGTTGTGAAAACAGCTCCATAGCTGGGTTAGGAGACAGCAGGTCACTGGAACAGCATGCTGTGAAGAAGCCCTGGGGCAAGGGCCCTATTTGGTGAGGCAGCCCAGAAAATTCGTTCTTCAGTCTTTGGTGGAAAGGGAAAGTGCTTTCCCGAGCTGGAGGGGAGCTGACTTATGTAGACAGAAGTCCCTGCCCTGATTCTTGAGTGGTCGGTCCATCCTCATGCAAAGGAGGACTCCAAATACTTCCAGTTTGAATGGTATAGTTTGGTGAAAATGCTGATGGGGGTGCCACTGTGCAGCTCTGATTGGATGGGGACAGCCTCAGTCCTGTTGGTTGAAACAGGACC
Source organism: Micronycteris hirsuta (assembly GCA_004026765.1). NCBI lineage: Eukaryota > Metazoa > Chordata > Mammalia > Chiroptera > Phyllostomidae > Micronycteris > Micronycteris hirsuta. Next base: position 53,651 of record PVJI01009448.1, on the reverse strand, counting down.
CCAGAAACTCCTTTGTAAGGCTGGCACAGATGGAAGGAACACCATGCAGGCAGGCAGCTCAGTGCAGGTTCTCTCTGACGCGTGGCTTGTGTGAGAGGACCCCAGTGTGGAAATAGCTGCTAGGCAATTTTTTTAGATTTTGAGCCCAGTTAAGCCACCAGGAGTCCTTCGTGGTAGATACCTTCTTTCTCAGGACACTGGGCTTAGGGGAGGAGTAGTTAATGAAGAGACCTGGAACAGGTGTGAGCAGGGTGGGGGAATCTACCGAGGGTTGGCCAGCTCTTGGAGTAGCAATGGTGGATGGATGGGGAGCCCTTAGCGCCTTGGGCCTGCAGCGGTGGGGGAGAGGCAGGTCTTATAACCCAGCAGGGTCACCCAACAGGAGCAATGGCCATGGGGGAGTGGAGACAGCCACCACCAAACCTCTGCCCAAGTGGTAAAGGGGGTGGGGTGGGAAATGAACACCCCAACCTCTCTCCCATGCTCTGATCTCCTCTTAGAGGCTGCCGTTGGAGGGTGTAGGAGCCTGGGTACACATTCTGAGGAGGTCAGCCTCAGTGGAGGGCAGGGTAGAGTAGGGCAGGGAGTGGATCGGGGGACAGGTACCAGCATGGTGACCTACCCCTGTCTTATCCCCTCCTACCAACAGAGAGGTACCCAGTGACCACTGTGGGTGTGTAGGCCTGGTGCAGGTGTCTTTAGGTGGCTCACAGGGCATGAGAGCTGCTATCATGCACTGCTCATGTGGGTGATCTGCATGTGTGTTGCTGTCCAGTGTCCTCTCCTGTGATCATTTAGGTCAGCCGGCACAATATCATCATCTTAAATTATAATCACGTTATTATTAATGTAAATATATTATCCAGCTTTTCAGTGATGGGTACAGGGCAGAGCCTGTGGGAGATTTTCTTTTCCTCTCCCTGGTCCTGGTGAGCTCTTGCCTTGGGAGTATGCCTCCTCCACAGCCCCCTGGCCCCGCTGCATACACACCCATGGGTCCATGAACCCTCCAGAGCAGCTGTAGAGATGTACCAGGGCCTCTTGAGGCTAACTCTTCTCCAAGTGAGCCTCCTCTAGGGGCCTGGCCCTTCCCCACTGGGCCACCTCCTCCAGACACATCCCGGCTGGTCCCATCCCCCTCATGGATGGCACACAACCTTCGTACAGTACCACGGGCTCTGAGCAGCATACAGGCATTCCAGATCTCCACTCTCCCAGCTGGAGGCCACAGTGGGAATGACCATGGGGCTCCCAGTTCAGAGGTGAGCCTGGGTTCAAACATACCCAGCCACATGCGAGTGAGTGGAGAGGTGCTGTGGGCTTCGTGGGGAACTGAGAGCCCCTTGCCCTGTGTCACATCTTAGGGTGGCCAAGGCTCAGTGGTGCTCGAGAGGCATTGGAAACCTGTATTTTCATGTGGACACTTCCAATTTGTAAATACTGGTAACTAATTTAAAACTAAAAACCCATCATATGAGATAAACAAATGCAGTCATGGGCTAGAAGGTGCCTATGGATCTCTGGCCATGACTGAAGGTGTGGTAGAACCTCTTCGCTGTATACAGATGCAGAGCTGAGACTCAGAGAGGGCAAGAGCCTTACTTAGGTTTGCACAGCAAATGAGGAAAACACAAAGCCAGGGCTTAATGTTCTTTATCATTCCTCTGGGCTGGGGTGAACCCAAGATATGGAATCTGTCTGTGAGTAGGCAGAATGTGATACTTGTGGGTGGGGGTGGGGGGTGGTCCAAGGGCCAGGCCACTGTGGAGGCCGAGCGGGTGAGCAGAACTAGGGGACTGACTTGGGGTGGGGTGTGTGGGTGCGTGCAGCGGGCCTGGCTGGAAACAAACATAGGTTCTCTGGGAGGAGCCTGCCCACCTGTGGTAGGAGTATTTCCCTCTTAGGATGGGTTGTTCATGTGAGTGTGTGATGAATGGAAAGGCAGATGGAGGTTGAGAGAAGGGTTTAGGTCTTAGTCTGTTTCTTAAACGACACTGTTGAAAATTTACTAGAGGGCCTCTGTGCCCCTGCCCCCTATCTTCATGTAGAGGGTGATTGATTTTGTCACTGGGGGTTGCAGGCCCCAGCTCTCCCAGCGCCTGACTCCTAATCAGACTGGCTTTATGGAGCCCTCCACCCTCCTGAAGTGGCTTCTCAGCTTAGGGGGATATGTGTGTCACCTCTTGGAGTCCCCTGACTCCGCCAGCCCCCCTGGCCCAGGTACAGACTCCTGTCCCTGGCAACATTCTTACCATCTTCACTTGGATGATCCCTGGGCTTCTCAAACTCAGTACTGACCACGCTGGGCTGCAGTCTCTCCTGTAGGTCCATGGCCCTCCTTCCACAGCCTTCCCTGCCTCAGGAAGCGGCAGCTCCATCCTTCCCAGTGCTTCAGCCGAAATCGGGGCTCGTCCCGATCACCTCTGCTGTCACACCCATGCAGTCTAGCAGGAAATCCTGTCAACTCTACCTTCAGAGTATTCCCCTGTGCACCGTCCTCTCCTGCCTTCTGTCACTTGCCTCCCTGGCCTCTCTATTCTTGCCTGGCTCCCCTGCTTGCAACACAGCAGCCTTAATAGAGTCTCATCAAGTCATTCCAGGCCCAGGGCTTCCAGGAGTCCTTACTATAGTCAGAAGCCCTGCTGGTTGTTACCACACTCGCCCTTGCTCATTTTGCTGAGCAGTGGTGGCCTTCTGCTATTCCTTACCTCCCTCCTGCTGGGCCTGCCCCAGGCCCTTTGCACCTGCTGTTCCTGCTGCCTGACATATTTTGCCTCTGGACATTCACATGGCTATCTCCATTGATTCACTTAGGTCTCAGCAGCTCAAATGCCATTTTCTTAGAGAAGCCTTGCTTGACCACCCTGGCTAAAGTGGGCTTTTCCACACCTCCCAGCCACTTCCTGTTCTATTTCCCTGCTCTCATTCATTTATTTCCTCATTGTACTTACTGCATCCAGAAACTCACTGAGTTACTGTGGGTTTATGACCTGCCCCTTTGCATCAGAAGGTCAGTGCTAGCAGAATGGCCAGGAGGCCTGTCTTATTTGCTAATAAACCCCAAGTTCTAGAAGGATCCATGGCACAGAGGACCTGCTGCTCAGTCAGTGCTGGCTGAGTGGCTGGCAGAGGCGGATTTCCTTTCTCTGCTGTGCCTGGGCACCAGTGGCTGCGGCGCTGTCGCTGCCCCACAGACACAGGCCCTGTGCTCGCAGGCTGTGCCTGTCTGCCCTGCTCTGGGCGCAGCCCGGGGGCAGGACGCTTGTGGTCATTTCCTCTAGAAACAGCAGTGGCTCTGGCCTCTACTTTCTTTCTCTTCTTTGTCAGAAACTTTTAGTTATTATTTTTAGGTTTGAAATTACAAACACTTAAAATACCAGAGATGTCACTTCATTGTCTTTTTATCTCTTTTTAAAAAAATTGAATGATACACAGGAGCCCAGGGTTGGGGGCTGGGGGCTGGGAGTGGGTGGAGAAGGAGCCCTTTGTCTGTGACCCAGGAGCAGTCAGCCTTGGTGGGGACAGCCTGGCCCCAGAGCCACCATCGGCTGTGGGGACCAGTGACTTTTGTAAGGGTAGCAGTGGGGGAGGCTGAGGACTAGAGAAGAGGTGGCACTTGAGTGCCCTGGAGAGGATGACAAGGAGGGGCTATGGAAAGAGAGGGCCCTGTGAGAGTGTCGTGTGAGGGCCTTTGAGAGGGGAGGGTCAGACAGCCCCGACTGGGCACCCCGGCCTTTCCTTGCTGGCAGCCTGGCACGGGCATGGTTTGGGGCCTCTGATGTGTCAGGCTGGCTGTTCTGAGATTGCACTGGCTTTGCCGAGAAGGGGTAGCAGTGGAGTTGGGAACAGCGGGAGGTGGAGGTGTCTCAGGGCTGGACAGAGGGCAGAGGGTAGAGAGCTGTTCACGGAGTCGAAGGACTTGAGAGATACTTGGTGGAGGGGGTGGCAGGTGTAGGGACATTGGGTGTCCAGGTCAATTCTGGAAGTGGTGGCAACCTTTGCTGGGGCAGCTGCGGAGGTTGGTAGGAGTGTCTCTTTGGGCTAAACTTGCAGAGCAAGGGGGTCTCTTTGAGGTTGTTCCTGAGCCCTGAGGTCTGCTCAGGGTTGTGGCAGGGGGGCTGTCTGTGTGTGCCAAGGCCTGGAAGGGAGCCTGTTGCTGCTTAGCTTTCACCTGACCATACCCTTTGGTGGTCAGTCACAGGCCTCAGGGCAGATGGCTGGGGATTGAGCAAGGTTTGGGGGAAGGGAAATTGTTTGGGTGGTTATGTGTTCGTGCGTGTGGAAGGCTGCCCTGGTGTCCTGAGGCCGTAGATGAGACTGTGTGTGTAATGGTGTGTGTAACTGAGGATTGGGGCTGGCCTGTGAACAACCATGGGTGCCTGTCACGGAGGGTGTGAGAGAACAGAGTGCCCTAGGCTGCTGGACGTGTGCCCTGGTGAGTGAGTGCAGGCGTGAGTCTGTGAGTATGTGTGTGACTGCGCAGGAGGGTCCCACTCAGAGGCCGTGTGTCAGAAAGCAGCTGGGGCAGGTCAGGTGCCTTGAGTGGGGCCATGCTGTACTCTGGACAACAGACCTGCAGTGCTTGAGTGACTGTGGAAGCTGCTGTCTGACTGTTTCACACATGTGGCAAAGCCTCTGTGCATTCAAACATATGTGGCCAGGAGCGTGTGTATGGGGACATGGGAATGAGTGCACATGTATAAGTAAAGGAGGCTGAGGCTGTGTCCAGCTGTGTGCACATGTTGGTGTGTGTGCCTGGTGGGGTGCATGTGTTTTCATGTGTGGGCTGACAGGTGTCCTTTCCGATTCCCCTAGGGCCTCGCAGGAGAGGGGACCTTTTGGCTCGAGGTGGCACCTGGGCTTGCTGTGGGACCATGGTGTTGCTCTGGGAGCCTGTAGGATCCTGGCTGGCCTTGACCCTGGCCCTGGCCCTGGGTGCAGGCACGGGGGTGGCAGCCCCACAGCAGGACTGCACAGGTGTTGAGTGCCCACCGCTGGAGAACTGCATCGAGGAGGCACTGGAGCCCGGCGCCTGCTGTGCCACATGTGTGCAGCAGGGCTGCGCCTGTGAGGGCTACCAGTACTATGACTGTCTGCAGGGTGGCTTTGTGCGTGGCCGTGTGCCCGCTGGCCAGTCCTACTTTGTGGACTTTGGCAGCACCGAGTGTTCCTGCCCACCGGGTGGTGGCAAGATCAGCTGCCAGTTCATGTTGTGCCCTGAGCTCCCATCCAACTGCATCGAGGTTGTGGTGGTAGCTGACAGCTGTCCCCAGTGTGGCCAGGTGGGCTGTGTCCACACTGGCCGCAAGTACGCTGCTGGCCACACAGTGCACCTACCACCATGCCGGGCCTGCCACTGTCCTGACACCGGTGGTGAGCTCATCTGCTACCAGGTCCCCAGTTGTCATGGAGACGTCGAGGCCATGCCCACTACTGCTACCAGTAACTTCTCAGAGACTGAGGACAGCAACTCTGAGCGACACTATGAAGACCCCTACAGCTATGACCAGGAGGTAGCTGAAGCAGAAGCAGCAGCAGCTTTGGAGGGCGAGCTTCAGGCAGGCACAGGGGGCCCAGCCACTCTGGGAGGTGGAAGCCAGCTTCTGTCTGCCATCCGGGCCACCCCCTGGCCGGCTGCCCTACCTAGGCCAACAGCGGCTGCAGCCTTGGGTCCGCCAGCTCCTGTGCAGGCCAAAGCCAGGAGAGTGACAGAGGACAGCCAAGGGGAAGGTGAAGAAGAGAGGCAAAAAATAGCTGTCAGGGAGCAGCTGGCAGCAGGTGGCCTCAGGGGGCTTGATGGGCCTCCCAGTACAGGCCCAGCCAGGCCCAGTCTCCCTGTCCAAGAGGAGGGGACAGGTGCTGGAGCAGGGCTCAAAGAGAACCTCATCCCAGACGCCCAGGCCACCCCTCAAAGCCCTGGACAAGAGGGAGCCAGCCCCATGCTGGGGTCAAGTACAGCCAGTTTCCTCCAGTCTCAGGCCACGTCGAGTTCTCCTGGAGACCCAACGAAGCCCAGCAGCCATACCATGCTGACCACACCTCCCCACGAGGCCACCCAGGTCCTACCCATCCAGGAAGTGCCCAAGCAGCCACCGGTTCTGGCCCATCTTCAGCCAGTGGAGGACGCTGACCCCAACTCTGTCCATTCTGTCCCCAGAGGTGACCCTGAAGGTAAGCCCCTTTCTTAATTCCTTCAGGGGCACTCAGTCCAGGGAAGGGCAGCCTCGGGCCCCATCATTGCGCGAGGTCTCTGCACGGCTGCCTGAGGCAGGGGAAGCTGGGTCAGTGGGAACCCACACTTTGGGGCAGGAGCCACTTAGGTATAGTTTTCTCCCTGGCTTAGCTCCTGGGGATGGAGTGGGTGGGTGGGGGTGAGGTCCCTGTTGCAGTCATTGCCAGGCTACATGCATGGATGGTGTGGCTGCGGTCAAGGCATACTGAAGAGGGTTCCTGCTTGGGTGCAGGTGGGGCCTGGCAGGTTCCAAAGTGCCCCAGCAGGAAGCGGGGGAGGGGGGGTTCACAGACCCAGGGCAGCTGCCTTCTCCTGTCCTTCCTGATAGCGGCCTCCAGGCATGGCTGTGATCTTGGTCTCTGAGGTGATAGCCAAAGGGATGCAGTCTTTCAGGGGACTCTTTGAGATTCCAGGACTAGGTTTGCCACCTCTTCCCGTCAGTCCTGTTAACACACAAGTTGTTCTCATCCTTCTGCTCTGCACCCTGCCATGGCTCCCACCTACTCAGTGTAGAAGCCAAAATCCTCTCGGGGCTGTCGGCTCTGCATAGCCAGCCTCTGTGACTTCTGGGCCTCGTGTTTATCATCCTTGTCTAGTCTGTTTGGGCTGCTGTAACAAAAAATACCATAGACTGGGTGGCTTAAATGACAGGCACTATTTCTCACAGCTCTGGGGGCTGGGAATGCAAGGTGAAGGTTGGGTACCTGCTGCAGGCCCACTTCCTGGTTTGAAGGTGGACAGCTTCTTGTTGTGTCCTCACAGGGCAGAGCAGGCGAGGGCACATCTCATCTGAGATGACATTAGAGAAGGAGCAAACTCTGGTATTTCTTCTTAGAAAGGCACTAATTCCACCATGAGGATTCCACCCTCATCACCTAATCCCTTCCTAAAAGTTTCACTTCCAAATACTATCCCATTGGGGATTAGGGTTTTAACACACACTACTTTGGGGTGGGTGAGAAACATCCAGTTCATAACAACCCTCACTCATACTCGCTCTGCTCAGCCCCACTGGCCTCCTGTCTAGGCACCTTGGCAGCCCCGGGGCCTTTACACTTGCCACTTCCTCTTCCTTTTCCCGGTGTCCATGTGGCTCACTCCTTTCGTCCATTCACCTCTCTGTTCAAGGTCACCTCCCCAGGGAGGCTTTCCCCAGGCAACCCAGCTGAAAGAACACCACTCCTTCTCCTGCCATGCTACGTGCTATATTTCCCCTAGTGGAATGTGAGTGCCATGAGCAGGGGCCACATTTGTCACTTTGCTGCCGTGCACAGAGCCTCCAGCAGGATGCTCCACATAGCTGGTACTCTAGATGTGGGGGGAATGAATGAGTGAGTCAACAGAGGCTCTGTGGCCATTCCTCTGGCAGTTATCCCTCCTCATCCTGGTTGTCCTGCTGTCCCATGAACCCTGCAGCGTCATCCACACGTGTGTTGACACTGTTTCCAGTGAGCACAGGTAGCACCTCCTTTCGGAAGCCTTCCTGGAATCTTTATGTCTTGTCTGACCTTCCCCCCCAGTTCCATTTTCTTTCTGTCTTCTCTCTGAGGGTGTTCTGTCTAGAGATCTCTCCCGACAGCTGCGAGTCTGTGTCTTGTTCATTCCTGTATCATTCACTCTACAAACCTTCATTAGGTTTAGATAATGAGCAGGTTCTGGTAGGCCCTTGGTGGATAGGAATGGACCACTATGGCCCTGTTTCACAGGCTGGGGGCTGTGAGGGCAGGATCCCTGGGAGGTAGCTAGGAAGGCTTTTTGGAGGAGGGGGCATGTGGGACTCTGGGATTCCTGTAGTATTCTCATTGACCCACTCTGCTGCCCACAGCTGTGTGGCCTTGGGCAAGTCTCTTAGCTGGCCTGGGCTCCATTTTCCCATCTATCAAGAGCTATAGGCCTTGATGGGCTTCAACTGTGTGCAAAGCCTGTGCACATGCAGTGAGGGGTGAACCTGTATGCTCCTCCTGACCTGTAGGCCAGGTGGTCTGCAAGCTCAGACATCTCTGCATCCATCCTGCTTACCAGGGGTGGGGCATAGAATTCAGAGCACCTGTTGGGTGCCAGGCCCTGTTTCTGTGACTTGATCCTCCCCACAAGCCAGAGAGGTAAGTTTCTTCTCATTTTACGGTCAGAGGGGTGTGTCTAGTGGCTCTAGGTCACAGAATGGGAGGTGGTGCACTGGGACCAGGGCTTTGTGCTTCAGGGGACTCCTTCCCACCAAGCCCAGAGCCTGTGGGAAGTGAAGTGTGTGTGGGGGGGACAAGGTAGGGGCTGTAATGAAGTGCACATGTGCCCAGAGAGGGCCGTGGGCCTGGCTCCAGAGCATGGCACATGCAGTATGTTTGGGCTACAGCCTCCAGGGTTTCCAAAATAGACACAGCCCCACCCCCACCCCAACCTCTTGCTGCCAGAGGCCTCTCTGTGGTTCCGGGCTTTTCAGAATCCTGGAGAATTGCTTTGTTCTCAGGGTCCCAGGTTTTTGGTTTTCTTTTCTGCCTTGGGCTTTCTCAGTGGATTTTGGAGTGTGGCCTTTGATGAGGGCTGCTGGGGGTAGGGGTCTGTGACTGAGCGCCCCTTTCCTCATCTGAAGGCTATTCTGGCAGAAGGCCCCACACATGCAAGGCTTACTGATGAGAATTATCAGGGCACGCAGCTTTTGGTGGTGCGGGGAAAGGAAGGCATAGGAGGTTGGTGTGGGGCCGGGGGAAGGGTGGAGTAGGTGGTTTTAAATGGGAACCAGGAGCTTGGTCCTGGCCAGATATACAAGGGCTGCCCTGCCATCCGCCACCCCCATATATCTTTCATCCTTCTACTCACTCAGTGTCTGTCTGTCACCTGTGGAACTTAGGCAAATGGCTTACCTTTTTTGTGCCTCAGTTTCTTCACCTGTAATCCTGCTGCCTGGGACTGAATGAGCTAATTCGTGTCCAGTGCTTGGCAGGAACTTAGCACTTGCTGAGTAGTTACAGTATTAGCTATTATAACTCACTATCCATTCTTCAGTCTGCTCACTTCGACAAGTATTTAGGGAGTACCTGTCTGTGTCAGGGGTTGTGCCAGTAAAAAGGTAGGCCCAGCCTCTCTCCTTTTGGGGTTTCATTGGGGAGGAGGTCACTAAGTGGATAAGAACACAGATTTATTCATGGTCACAACTGAGTGCATGCAACAAGGGGGGCTGTAAGGGGCAGGGAGGCCTGATGAGGGGGTGGGTCAGGTGCCCAACTGAGCATCTTGGGAAAAGTAAGGCACCTGGATGCTATTGTAGGGGAGGGCTGGGGGATCCCCAGTGATACAAGGGCCCTCTCTGAGGAGAAGCTGGGGAGGTGGCTTTGCCCTGCTTGCCTGTGGACTTGCTGAGAGGTGGGCCGTGGGGCAGATATGACCGGCCCCCAGCCGTGTTGCCATGGCAGCCCTGGGGCCTGGAGAAGGAGGTTTCCAGCCATTGCCCCAGGCCTGGCTGGGGCAAGGGTAGGGGGAAGGAGGGGTTCCTGTCTTCTAGCTGGAACCCTGTCAGGGATCCAGACTGCCTCTGAGCATGTCCAGATGTGGCCTAATGGAAGCCACATGCCTGGCTCTGTGGTCCAGGCAGAGGGGTATGATGCCTGTTGTCATTCAGGGGGCTTTGTGAGGGGAGTTTCTACTGCTGGTCTGGCACAATGGAGGGGTTGGCAAGCATCCCATTCCCAAACCCTGTCGCCCCCCTAGGCCACAGGGAGGGAACCCTGGGACAGGGCGGCTCTCAGAAAGTCAGAGGTCTCCCAAGTAGCTGGAGGCAGCCCCCCTCCTGGAAAAGGCCCCAACACAACCTCTGCAGGCCCCAGGAATGTGGCAGGAAAGAGGCCCCTTCCTTAGGGCCTCACTCAGAGTCTGCAGGGCAGGGGTCTCTGAGTGCTTTGACGATCAGGGTAGCAGAGAAGCTATTTAAATTCAAATAACTGTATATTAATTGTGGACACCATATAGTGCTTATGCCTATCAGGCACCGTTGTAAGCCCTCTTTGATTATTCACCCCTTAAACCCTTGTAGCCACTGCCGTAGTTTACAGAGGGCATTCAGGCCCCTTACCCACAGACACTTGTGTAGGAAGTGGTGGGTCCAGGTTTCCCTTGCGTGTCTTCAGGTCTTCATCTCTGACAGCCCCTGAGTGCCAGTGTATACAGAGGCTGTGACAGATGAAAAGCGTGTAGTGTTGAGTAAAATTCACATCGTCTTTGCCCTCTGGAAGCTTATGGTTTATGGGGGATGTAAAGAACCCAATAGTCATGGGGTGTGAAGTTTCTGTGCCCTGTGAGCACACGTGTGTGTATGTGTGTCTGTTGGGGGTGGGGTCTCATTCCTCCTGGAGATCAGGGAGGGCTTCCTAGGGGAAGTGATGTTAGAGCAGGGGTAGTTGACTGGGTGATGGGATGGAAGCAGAGAGAAGAGAGTGCCCAGTTAGAGGACACAGCATGTGCAAAGGCCCTGCAGCCTGAGGGGAGTGAACTGGATTGAAAGGAGGCTGTGTGGCTGGTGTGGGAGGCAGCTGAGAGGGGCAGGGGCCATGCCCAGGGTGAGGTACTTATCATGGGATGAAGATTTGGGCCTTTGTGGGGAGCTGCCAGGTGTCAGGCAGGAGGTGGTGTTACCTTATCTTTGCTGTGTCGTGCCCTCCTGGGTGCGAGGAGGAGACAGTAGGCGCAGGGCTGTCCGTGCCTCACCCCGCACCCCTCAGGAGCCAGCACCAGGCCTTCCAATGTCGGTGGGCCTCCAAGGTGCCCCACAATCACCAGGCTGTGGCGCTGCTCCAGGGAGCAGGTAAGGGGGACTCACCTAGACTGTTCCCCAGATGACCCCTACAGACCCTGCCCTCTCCTCTCTAGTATTGGCCTGTGGAAGATTAAACTTGTGTGGGATCTGAGGTAACCAGGCTAGGATCCTAGACACCTGAGCCTGTGTCCTATACAACAGAATTACCTCCTGCAAGAACTCAAGGCTCCTGGGGCGGGCTGGGGAGGGGTTACCATGTGGGGACTGGGCCCTGCTCAGCAGCAGCAGAGTGCTGTGAGGAGAGCTTATGGGTGGGGCCAGCTGCCCCTTCCTGGCGGCACCCTGAGCCCGTGGGGTCTTGAATTGGGATGTCTGACTCTGTCAGGGTCTACTAGGAGCAACAAGGACCAGGACAGGCTGAAAAGAGGCCTGGGTTTCCCACCAATCCCACAGTGAGTTCCCAGTCATTGTGTGACTTGAAGCCTGGGACATCACCCCTCTGAGCTCTAGTTCTCTTATTGGTGAAATGATGTGCTTAGCACGTAAAGCTGTAGTGAGAACCTAACACCTCTGGAGCAGGGGTTGTGTGGAGAAAGAGTGAGGTCACGGCCACACGTCTGCCTGCTGCCCTGCTTAAAATTGTGCACGTACCTCTCATCTGTCCACCTGCTAGCTTCTTTCTGCAAAGCATATTTGTAAGCATAAGAATTGTGTTGTGACATTTACAAATTGGAACACATCACATAAGATTCAGCTTTGTGGCTTTTGTTGAAAATTGGCAATTGTGGGCACACTAGGCCCATGTGCCATTGGCTGGCCATCAGGGAAGCTGAGAAGAGACTGCCATTCAGACTGGGAAGGTGCTTTGCTTTGCTGGGCCAGCTTGCCTCAATTTTATTGCCTGCTCAGCCCTGGTTCACAGCTAGGTTGGGTCCTCTGCTGGGGCGCTAGTCAGAGCACAGTGTTTCACCCTGTGGCAACCAACCTTGAGAGAATCAGTGTGGTCATACTATTTTATGGAAGAGACACTGGCATCCCAAGAGGGGAAGGGACTTTTCTGGAGGTCACAGTATGGCTAAGCAGGGGCCCTAGGATCCCAGTAGAAGAGGTGAGTTCATGGCCCCCATAGGGGACCTGGGAGCTGCAGTGGGTCTGTGTTGCCTGCAGCCAAGCCCTCCCTGAATTTGCCTCCCAGAGCACAGGATCTGTGCAGCCGCCTGAAGCAAACAGTGCTCCCCGTCATGAGGGTCTGGGGCCTTGGTAGGTTTCTTTCTTTCTTTTTATTTTATTTATTTATTTTTAGACAGAAGGGAAGGGAGGGAGAAAGAGAGGGAGAGAAACATCAATGTGGGGTTGCCTCTCACATTGCCCCCACTGGGGACCTGGCCGGCAACCCAGGCACATGCCCTGACTGGGAATTGAACTGGCGACCCTTTGATTCGCAGCCTGCGCTCAATCCACTGAGCTACACCAGCCAGGGCAGTAGGTTTCTTTATTTTAAGTTTTAAAACTATGGTTTCTTTATTTCTTCTAAAACAGCTTTATTGAGATATTATACGTGTACCATAAAGTCCCCCTATTTAATTGTACAACTCAATCATTTTTAGTACAGTTGTGCAAATATCACCAGATATTCTAATTTTAGGACATTTTCATCACCCCCAAAAGAAATCCTGTACTCTGTAACAGCCGCTTCCCATTTCTTCTTTCTCCGAGCCCCCAGCAAACATCACCCTACTGTTTCTGTCTATGGATTTTCATATACTGGACATTGCTGGACTTTGGGGACTATCTTCTGTCACTTAGCATAATGCTTTAAAGGTCCATGCATGTAGTAGCAGATGTCAGTACTTCATCCCTTTTTGTACCTGAGTGATATTCCATTGTGTGGGTGGACCACATCCAGTTTATCTACTCATCCACTGATGGCCACTGTGTTTCACCTTTTATCTATTGTGAATACTGCTGCTATTAATATTCACATACATATTTTTGTGAGGATGTATGTTTTCATTTCTCTTGGGAGTATACCTAGGAGTAGAATTGCTAGATTATATGTTAATTCTGTGTTTAACTATCAGATGAACTGCCAGACTGTTTTCTGCAGCGGCTGCAGAAATGACAATGCACTATAATGCACGGGGGTTCCAGTTTCTCCACATCCTTGCCAACACTTGTTATTGTCTGTCTTGTTGAGTACAGCCAGCCTAGCTGCTGTGAGGTGGTGTCTCACTGTAGTTTTCATTTGCATTTTCCTGATGATTAACAATGTCGACCATCTTTTCATGAGCTTACTTTAGAAAATTCTAGAAAACAGAAAAACAAGCACACATTCCATTAGCCATCAACGTGTGACATCACGTTGGTATGTAGTCTCTGAGGAACTCCTGAGTAGTTGTGGGAGAAACAGCTATGAAGAAGGCAGCTAAATAGTGTTGTTGTGAAAACAGCTCCTTGCAAAGGTCTCAGGGCCCCTCCAGGGCCCAGGCTCACACTTGGGCACCACTGGTCAGTATGACCAAGTAATGGAGGGTGTACACATATTTTTTGCAAATACTAGCATGTTACGCAGTGTTCTCTCCTGTGCTTTTTTTTCAGTTATCATATCTTGGAACTTTTCCTTGTGAGTATGTGGAGAGTCCCCTACTGTCTAGTGCTCCACTGTGTGCATGGTTTACCTTTTGTTTGCCAGTCCCTGGTGATGCACCCTCAGATTGTTTTCAGTCTTTTGTCATTAAAAAGCAACGCTTCGGTGAACATCTTTATGCTGTACCCAGCAGTCAACGTGCATATGCCTCCCTTTATTTGTTTTTTGAAAAACTCAGTCATACATTTTCGCAAATGAACACACCTATGGAACCATCATTCAGACCACGAAACAGCACGAGACAGCCCAGGTCACCTCTCAGTGACATGCCCATGGAACCGCTGTCCTGCCTGCTAACAGCCCAGCTGTCAGACTTCCCTGAGCGGAGCCATACAGGCGGTTCTCTTTGGTGCCTGGCTTCTTTCACTCACATCGCATTTCTAAGGTTCACTGAGCTGTGTGTCTCAGAGTCAGTCCTTTTTATTGCTGAGAAGTGCTCCGCTGTGCGGACGGGCCCAGTCTGGCTGGTCATTCTCCCGTCAAGGGGCCTTGGGGTGGATTCCAGTCTGGGGTCATAGGAACAGCATTGCCACGTACCTGCTCAGATGACCAGCCACACGCATTTCTTCTGGGAGGTGTTGGCTGGTGTGTGCTCAGTTTTAGAAGACAGAATGCATGTTTATAATCCTGGTAGATGTTGTCCACTTGTCCTCCCTTGATTGTGTACCATTTTTATTTACACCTGCAATGTATGAGAATGCCTGTTCCCCAATTTATTTATTCAGCAAATACATGAGTGCCCGTCATACTGTTCCAGGTGCTGGGGATACAGCAGTGATGAAAACAGATGAACTTCCCATCCCGCGTGGAGCTTCCACTCTGTGTCAGGGATGCACACCCAGTCACATGGACGTGTAAAGTCTGTGGGTAGAGGATGAAAAGCACTTAGGAGAGAACGGAGCAGGGTGCTGTGAAATGTTCCCAACTTGGCCAGTAGGGGAGGTGTAAGTATGTGTCTTACAGTGGCTTTAGTTTGCACTTGGGCGTTCCTCTCCCACCCTCTCAATCAAGGCCTCCCCAGCACGTCTGGCCTCACTCCCACCAACGCTGCGTGAGGCTGTGGTGGGGTCCTTCTGCTACTCCCACTAAACCGGTGCCAGTCCTTCCTACTGGGGACACACCATGTGTTTGATAAGGGCAATCTATTTATTGCCATAAAGATGTGAGTGGCAGAACACCGCCGAACCTCTGTAACACACAGAGTAAACATTCAGTATTGTTCCCAAGGCCGCAGGCTGGCTGGTCTGGGATGGCCTCACGGGGACGGCTCATCTCCGCTCCCGGTGCTCTCTCATCTTCCAGTGGACCAGTCCAGGCTTGTTCTCCTTCTGGAAACAAGGCCCCAGGTGAAAACGTTAGAATCACACAAGGATTCGTGAGACTGGGCTTGGAACTAACAGAACTGTTGCTTTTGTTACATCCTATTACCAGCCAGAATTGGGGCAGTCAGTGCAGTGAATGAACCCCAGGCCCTGGGCTAGGTGCTCCACGTACCTCATTTCACTTAGTACTTTCCTTCAGTGGGAAACGTGACTGGCTCATGGCCCAGCAGCAAGTGGTGGGCCCAGCTCTGAACCCAGGTCCACCTGTGCTTAAGGTATCTCTGAATTTCCTGCTTAGATAGACCTGGTACAAGGCTCCCCAGGTTTGTGGCTGGTTCTGTCCCTCACTAGTTGTGTGACCTTAGGCAAATTACTTCACTGCCCTGGGCCTCAGTTTTCTCATTGTATGATGGGTTTACTGAGAGCTCTGTCCTAGAGCTGTGTTCTCAGTTGAAAGAAAGCTGGTGTTGAGCACCAGGTGCTGAGCGTAGTTGGGCTCCAATCGTAGCTGGTATCCTCGGCGCTATGATGTTAGTCCTGGGAGTGCTGCTGGGAAGGTGGTGGCTTCTGAGCTGCTTCCTGTTTGCACGCCAAGCCTGAGGCAGCAGATGCAGCTCTCCTAGGGTTAACCAAGCTCCTTTGGCTTCCTGCACCCTTGGCCTTCCAGAGTCCTGGGTGCCTCAGTGAGTTGGAGTGCAGGTCTGTGCTGCAGGCTTCTCTGTGGGCAGTGGCAGCGTGCAGTATCATCGGCCTGCTGGCACCTCCTTCAAGCTGGGCCAGGGTTCTGTGGCCATGAGGTCCTTTGTCCTACAGTCTCTGAGGCTTTGAGGAAGAGGCTTCCATCTGACTGAGGTCAGCATTTTGTGGCCTGGGGATTTGCTGGGACCTCCTTGTCTACTACAGGGTCTCCACACTGGAATAGTGGGCTAGGGGCTGAATCATGCTGGGGAAGGAGCCAAGTAGGCCCTCAGAGGGTGTAATCTGTGGGTGTGAATTCTGCTCTGCTGGCTATGTGACCTTAGACAAAGTCAAGTCACCTTCTCTGGGCCTGTGTGTCTGAATCTGTAAAATGGAAGAGTAATCTCTTACCCCCCGCCCCACCCCTCAAGATTACTGAGAGGAAGAGGAGAGAGAATGTTTGCACAGAGTGGACACTGGGTACTATGAGTTTCCCTTTCTCCCTACCAGAGGGCCACTGGGAAGTGGCAAAATGGATTTGTGTCTTTATTTAAGTGAACCAATGTGTGTCTTTTCTGGTGTCTGGGAATTGTCCCTCTGGTGAAAAAGCAAAGGAACCAGGCCTTGTGGGCGTGGGTGGGGGATGTCCACCTGTGTCACTCTGCTGCCTGCACTTGTGCAGTGCAGTGGTCCTCCCTGTTCCCTACCAGCCCTAGGCTTTTGCTTCAGCCAGCTGAGTCAGCAGATGCCCAAGTCCTGAGATCTTCTATTCAGTGGCACAGTGTGACTGTGAGGCTGACTTCCCAGAAACCAGAGGAGTGGGTGTGCCCCATGGGGGAGCATTTATTACATACCAGGCTCTGTGCTTATCACGACGTGTACTGGTGCATTAAGCCTTGTGATGCCCCTATGAGAAAGGGATGGTCGTTATGCTCATTTTAGGGATGGGGTAACAGGCACAGGGAGCTTAAGTGAATTGCCCAAGCTCACTGAGGGCAGCGAAGCAGATGCTTGCCAAACACTGACTCTCTCTGTGCTGGCCACAGAGCTCCCAGAACCTGAGGGGTGTGGAGGAGAGAATGACAGGTCGCAGGTGTGTGAATGAAGAGTCTTTTCTCGCTTCCAGTTCCCACCCTCTCACCTGCCCCACTCACTCATTCATGGCACATGTGTGTAGGCCACGTTATGTCAGGTGCCAGGGGATCCAGTGGGAACCGGAAAGGCAAAGGCACCCCTCCACTGGAGTGGACTCAGTTGCTGTGACAAGCAGGCCTTTGGAATGCGCACAGTGGGGAAGCAAAGCCAGGTCGGTGCTCAAGGTGAGGGAGCTGGTGGAGAGGAGCCACTGGCCAGCGGAGGCCGTGGGCACCGGGACGGCCCCTTGAACGCAGGACCACGGGCTCTCCAGCTCCAGGTGTTGCCCTGGGGCAGCACAGGCCCAGGAGGGCCCGTAACTTTGGATTTTCCAAAAGAAGGAAATCTTTAATTATATCAGATAGCTCCCAATTTGTAAGTGTTGGCAAGTAATTCAATCACTGTATCGATAAAGCATGCGGTGGCCCCGGTGCGCTGCCACAATTTAGACTCAGAGTGCCAACTTTCCCCACCCCTTACTTATATAGCCAGGACACAGAGGCCCAGAGGGTGTCCAAAGACTCAGAACTGAGCTCAGAGGATAGGGCTCCCGATGTCCTGACTCGCAGCCCCTTACTCTTTCCTCCCAGACCTTCCTGCCCAGTGAAGTCAATGAAGGAATTCCATGCAGAGGTGAGGGTGGGGTTAAGGGACCAGCAGGGCACAGTGCAGCACCTGGGCTGGCAGTACTGGGAGCTGTCATCCCCAGGCCTGAAGGGGAACCTGGTGAGAGCTGAAGCTTTGGGAGGACCTGTGGCCTTAGGTAGAAGTGGCTATGGGGACCCATGCTGCAGCCCCTTCAGGTCGGCCTGTGTCAGCAAAGAGCAAGGTGGAAGGCAGATATGGGACATCAGGAGACAGGCCGCAGGTTTAGTGGAGGGTGACTGCAGGTGTGCCTGGCTGCAGATCAGGATCTCTCTGAGATGCCAGCTCCCGGGCTTGGGTGTAGTGTGTGCATGCTGAGATGGGTAATCCCAGGTCAGTGGGCCAGGGATACTCATGGTTTCATCCTGGAGGTGTTGAAGCCGGCTGCTGACACCAATGTGGAGACACTGCTTCCACATTTGGGGTTTCAAGCCTGGAGGACAGAGCAGAGGTCTGGGCTGGAGGTGTAAACTCAGAGAAAGGCTGGGCCCCACTTGGCAGGTGAGCAGCAGGTAAGTAGTGAGCACCTGAGAAAGGTCTCATGATTCCTTATCCATCATCACAGGGCCCCCAAAGCCTGGATTCAAGAAGACAGTTCAGGGTTTTGCCTGAGGTCAGTCAGCCCGGGAGAGCCAGAGCAGGATTCTGGCCAGGGTTCTCTGACTTCCCAGGTCTGTGTTGTAACCTGACCCCAGCTCACGGTTCTGTGTGGAGTGCTATTAACCGTCCTCTCCTGGACACCTTTGAAGGTGTTTATTGCTTCATTTGCGAGATTTAGTCACTAGTCACTTTATAGGCTGCAGGGGGAACAAGACAAAGTGTGGAGATGTTTGGGGAGTAGGGAAAAGATCTGGCCAAGGGCTAAGTGGTGCGGTGGTCCACTGGGGCCAAGATCCCAAGTATATGGATGAAGAGAAATGGAAAATGACTGGGCAGAGCCCTGGGAATTGGTTCTGGAAGAACCTGCGTCGTCCTATATGAAAATGCTGGGAGCCTGAGGGCACAGACTTGTGCCGCCCAGACCCCTCACTAGTGCAGCCCCTCTGTCCTCCCTTGCTTTAGCAGAGCCTAGTCTGGCACTGCTCCCAGGGTGCTTGCTGCCGTTTTGCCAGACGGGATTTCCACACATTGGGGCCAGCATGGCCAGCTGGGGCTGCGCAGGAAACCATGCCAGTGCCCTGGTTCCTGTTTGCCTCTAAGAGGAGGGAAAACCCGGCTAGTTTTTTATGTGATATTGTAATTTTTATGTTTTTTTTTTTAAGATTTGTTTATTTTTAGAGAGAGGGAAAGGGAGGGAGAGCAACATCAGTGTGTGGTTACCTCTCCTGTGCCCCCACTGGGGACCTTGCCGACAGCCCAGGCATGTTTCCCTGACCCTTTTTTCAGGGAATCAAACCTACGACCCTTTTGTTCACAAGCCAGCACTCCATCCACTGAGCTACACCAGCCAGGGCAATTGCTGTGTTCTTTTACTAATCACTATTAAGGTAAAAATAAAATTACATTTACATTTTTCTTAAGTAAATACTGGCCTGGAAAAACCAAAATTGCTGTATAGTTAACCATCTTCTCTTATTGAATTGTATATACGTATGATGGATTTGTTACAGAACAGACCTGGGGGTAGGGGTGAACGATATACTATTACTGAAAGGACTCACTTTTGCTCCGGGGGTCGCCCCCACCCTGCACTAGGTTTGCCTTGCTCCTCCACCAGGGGAAAGACGTCTCTCAATGCTAGAGATTGGTGAAAAGGAAAGGAATTATTTATTAAAAAGTTATACAGACTAAGGACTTCCGGCCAAGATGAAGGCATAGGTAGACACACTGCCTTCTCACACAACCAAAAGAGGGAAAACAACAATTTAAAAACAAAAAACAACCAGATCTGACAGAAAATCCAACTGTATGGAAGTCCCACAACCCAGAAGTTAAAGAAGACACGTTCGACCAGACTGGTAAGCAGGGCGGAGCCGGGTGGAGAGCGCTCGGGGAGCCAGTGGTTTGGGGAGCGGTGGGGGCAACGCTGCAGCTGCCTGGAGAGGCCAGTGGCTGGTGCACCTTGAGAAGCCTGCGGCTGGCCAACCCGGACCCACCAGGCCGAGACTAGTGGGCCGGGTGGTCCCTCATTTGCGCGCAGATAGACCAGGAGGAAAAGCTAGGGAGCGGAACAGACTGCGCAGCTCACCAACGCAGGGAAATAAAGCCTCAAATCACCGATTGAAAACACCTGTGGGGGTTGAGGCAGCGGCAGGAGGAACTCCCAGCCTCACGGCAGAGTTCATTGGAGAGACCCACAGGGACTTAGATCTGCACCCAGGAACCTGCCCGGAGGGGCCCAGTTTGCTTGTGCGTGTCCTGCGAGGTGACTGGGAGCTAGCGGAGAGTGGAGCCAGTGCCATTGTTCTGTCTCAGGCCCTGCCCCCACGGGCTGCAATACCACACGTTGACAGGGGTTTCCCCGCCCTGGTGAACACCTAAGGTAACAACCCCTTAAAGTAACAGGCATGCAGAGACAGGAAAGGATGGCCCAAATGAAAGAGCAGATCAAAACTCCAGAAAAAATACAACTAAGCCATGAAGAGATAGCCAACCTATCAGATGCACAGTTCAAAACACTGGAAATCAGGACGCTCACAGGATTGGTTGAATTTGGTCACAAATTAGATGAAAATATGAAGAATCCACTAGGAGAAATGAGGGGAAATGTACAGAGAACCAATAGTGATGGGAAGGAAACTGGGACTCAAATGAATGGTGTGGACCACAAGGAAGAAAGAAACATTCAACCAGAAAGGAATGAAGAAACAAGAATTCAAAAACATGAGGAGAGGCTTAGGAACCTCCAGGACATCTGTAAACGTCCAAACATCCGGGTCATAGGGGTGCCAGAAGGAGAAGAGGAAGACCAAGGGATTGAAAGCTTCTTTGAACAAATAATGAAAGAGAACTTCCCCAATCTGGCAAAGGAAAGAGACTTCCAGGAAGTCCAGGAAGCTCAGAGAGTCCCAAAGAAATTGGACCCAAAGAGGAACACACCAAGACACATCATAATGACATTACCCAAGATTAAAAATAAGGAGAGAATCCTAGAAGCAGCAAGAGAAAAGGAGATAGTTACCTACAAAGGAGTTCCCATAAGACTGTCAGCTGACTTCTCAAAAGAGACCTTACAGGCAAGAAGGGACAGGAAAGGAGTATATCAAGTCATGAAAGGCAAAGACCTACATCCAAGATTACTCTATCCAGCAAAACTTTCGTTTAGAATGGAAGGGCAGATAAAGTGCTTCTCAGATAAGGTCAAGTTCAAGGAGTTCATCATCACCCAGCCTTTATTATATGAAATGTTAAAGGGATTTATATAAGTCATGGAGGGATATCAACAGCGGAGTGGGAGGGGGAGAGAGGAGGAAAAAGTACAGAGAATAAGTAGCATAAGTGGTAGGTAGGAGAAATAAGTAGCATAAGCGGCGGTAAGACGGACAGGGGGAAGTTGAGAATAGTATGGGAAATGTGGAAGCCAGGGAACTTATGTGTATGACCCATGGACAAAAACTAAAGGGCGGGGAACGGGGGTGATGCAGGGCAGGAGGAATAAAGGGGGAAAATGGGACAACTGTAATAGCATAATCAATAAAATAAATTTTAAAAAAGTTATTCAGACTTAGAGTAATGACTTAATGTCTTCATTAAAATACTAAAGTCCTTTACAATACCTACAGACACACACAGTCCTTCCTTCTCCCTCTGCCTAGTCTGGGGTACCGTATCTCAGGAAAAGAAGTAGAAATCCTTGATTCAGGCTCCTGGCACCATCAGCTGTGTCGCCACCATGATCTCCAGTTAATCCACAACCATATGGCACCTTCTCATAACCCACCAGCAAGAGTTCTTTCACCCCTTTTCTTCCAGGCAAAGTCTCTCCTGTTTCCTAAACCACATGGCAAAAGGGAGCACCCTAAAGCTGCATGGCCCCCAAAAACCCAGCATGGCTGTCATGCCTGGGTTTAAATCTCAGCACCAATCTTCCTCTGCAGCCCAATTTTTTTTTAAAAGATTTTATTTATTTTTTAGAGAGAGGGGAAGGGAGGGAGACAGAGAGGGAGAGAAACAGCAATGTATGGTTGCCACTCACATGGCCCTCATGGGGACCTGGCCCGCAACCCAGGCATGTGCCCTGACTGGGAATCGAACTGGGACCCTCTGGTTCCCAGCCCGCGCTCAATCCACTGAGCTACACCAGCCAGGGCTGCAGCCCAATTTTTGACTCTTCCCACAATCCGTTACACCTGCCAGCATTCCCGTATTCGTACAGCTTTACTGGGCTGCCATAGTAAGTCTGGGCAGGCGTGGCCCCATGGCGTGGAGCCAATCATCTGCAAGGTCTCATGCAGATACTGTAACCAGGGGGAGTTGCTTCCCAGTTACATCCTGGGCAGAAGTCACTCCCATCTCCCTGGCTTAAAGCCTGGCTACAGCTATTTAACATACCTATGAAACCAGTTAAAGGTTATAGGTATGTTAAATGACCATGCCAGAGGTTAGCTGCAAAGCTGTTGCTATACAAAACAGCTCTCAATGGCCCTGCTCCAGGAGTCCCATCCCCCAGCTCAGACTTGTGGGGGAGAGAACATCCTATATATATATTTTCTAATATTTCCTGGACACCCTGAGTTCTGGGCCCCATTTCAAATCCCTATTTGGAGCTCCCCTTGGCTGCACCCTGTTACAGATTGGTAATTAAAATAAACTGGAAAGAATGATAAAGAAGTAAGTCATTTATTAGATGCACCTATAAAACAAAAAGCTATTCCAAGACCTGAATTCCGTCAAACTCTTGTCAGTGTGTAAGTATAGTCTCTTAGCAGCAATTTCTTAATCTAATAATGAAGGAGAAAAATCACAGTTCTTTTGAGGAGGAATAGAACACATCTATGTCTTGGTGAAGTTCTGGAAGTCCACATGTTTGGTTTGTTTGAATGAGTTACTGAAAGGCTGTACTGGGAAGGGGTCAGGAGGGGTTTTGGAGGCCTCTTCAGGGAGCATAGGCGGGAGAGGGGTGCTTGCCCTCGGACCTGGGGCCACCATGAGCCTCAGCAGGTGGTGAGCATTGGCTAGTAGTCAGGAGTGAGCCTGCGTGGAGGAAAAACAGCTCTCCTTTTAGATGAAGGCCACCAGCTGGTGAGGGACCGTAATGGGCTTGCAGTGTTTCAATTCTGGAGCCATTGTCCAGTGAACAGTGCATCCCTCAGGTGAGCCGTCCACTCTGGTGTCCAGGTGTTTTCCACCTCTGTTCTGTCATTGGTCTGGGAAAGTATTTTCCTCCTCAGGGATTAGACTGATGCTGTTCAGCTTTTTAGAGTTTGCCTAAAAACTGGCAAGTTTCCATATATCTTTTTAGGGTGATTTTTTAATAAAGATTTTATTTATTTTTAGAGAGAGGGGAAGGGAGGGAGAAAGAGAGAGAGAAATGTCGATATGCAAGAGATACATCAACCAGTTGCCTCTCTCATACACCCAACTTGGGACCTGGCCCACAACCCAGGCATGTACCCTGACTGGGAATCAAACCAGCAATCTTTTGGTTCATAGGCCGGAGCTCAATCCACTGAGCCACACCAGCCAGGGCATAGGGTGACTCTTTTTAGGGTAGCATCCTCTTAAAATGATGCCAGTTGCACACATTCCTTTTGAACAGAGCTAATGCTGTCAAGAGTTTTCACACTCTTCCTGATCAGGGTAGCCCTTTTTTGTGCAAGCTGCTCTTCTCTTTTTACATAGAGTCAGCTTATCATCCATTGTAAAGGTCTGAACAGAAATAGCCATTAAAACACTGAAGACAGATGCACTTACACCACACGCTACCTAGGAGGCCACAGAGGGTGGGGCCTGTCTAGGGGTCATCCGGCCACTCAGCTACCATCTCCCAAAGCTTCCCAAGGACCAGTCAAGCCAGGCATGGTGGGCCCTCGGAGCCTCAAAATGTGGCCAAAGCCCACCATAACACACCCTCATAACCGTGACTCCACCCAGCCAGAAAGGAGTCCCACTCACACAAGGAAGCTGGGACAGACCCTCAGTGAAGATGTTCTAAGGGGCCTCAGGAAAGATGACTCAGTGCTGTAATTGTCCAGTGCTCACTCTTCTTTCTCTCTCATTTGAGAGAGTGTGTGCCCCTGGCAAGGGAAACACTTCAATCTTGACACTATGTTGCAACTCTAAAAAGTAAAGACATTCTCCTATATTACCACTTACCAGGATCCTACACTTAACACAATTACCAATTCCCTGATGCTATCTAGTACTCAGACCCTATTTGTATTTCTCTACTTGTCACCAAAGTGTATTGTACATAGCTTGTTTCATAAAGTAATATCTAATTAATATTTGGTTGTTGTATCTCCTGAGTTTCCTTCTTTCTAAAAGTTTGTGTCGAAGTATGTTACAGATACTCTTGAGTATTGTTGAATTGAGATGAGTAAAATTGTTACCAAACAGACCCATGGCGGGAAGGTATGATATACTATTACTGAATGGACCCCCCCTTCTCCCTGGGTTCCCCTGTACTGGGTTCACCTTGCTCGCCGCCAGGGAATTACATCTCTCAATGCCAGAAATTGGTGAAAAGGAAAGGAATTATTTATTCAAAGGTTATAGAGACTTAGAGTAATGACTTAATGTCTTCATTGAGATCTCAAAGTCCCTTAGAATATCCATAAATGCACACAGTCCTTCCTTCCCCACTTTGTCCAGTCTAAGGTACCGTATCTCAGGAAAAGAAATAGGAGCCCATGGCTCAGGTAGCCCTTTGGTTCCCAGCAATCCGTGCTCAGCTGGCAGGCCTCCCTCAGTTCCCAGCACCATTAGCTGTGTTGTTGCCTAGATCTCCAGTTAATCCAGACCTGCGTGGTACCTTCTCCTGGCCCACCATCAAGAGTCCTTTACCCCTTTCCTTCCCTCAGCATCTCTCCTGCATTCTTCCAAACTGCTAAGAGAGAGGCCTGCATCACTGCTACATCTTGCTTTCTAGCTTCCTAAGCTCTGTGGCAAAGGGAGTCCCACAGCCACGTGGTTCTCCCTTTCTCGCCAAAAGCCGCATGGTCCCTCCTTCTTTTAGCTCTCATGCAGGCGCTGTAACCTGGGAGAGTTGCCTCCCAGTTACATCATGGGCTGAAGTCACTCCCATCTCCCTGGCTGAACGCGTGGCCACAACTATCTAACATATCCATGATACCAGTTAAAAGTTATAGATATGTTAAATGACCATGCCTGAGGTTATTTGCAAAACTCTTGCTATGCAAAACAACTCTCAATGGCCCTGCTCCATGTGTCCCATCCCCCAGTTCAGACTCATGGGGTGAAGACATCCTATATGTATTTTTATTATTTCCTGGACACCCTGAGTCCTGGACCCCATTACAAATCCCTATTTGGGTCCCCCAACCCGCGCCGGATGCACCCTGTTACAAAACTACTCCCTATAAACCTTTTTATTTTTATTTTTTATTTCTAGACAGTAAAGCATACGAGTCTTCATAGAACAGCTCATGGATTTTCATGTATGTGTAACTCAGGCAGCTTCATCCCAGTCAAGATATAAACATTACAAGTGCTTCAGAATTTTCCTGGTACCCTTTCTCAGTCAGTTCTATCCTCCCGGGGAAACCACAGTGCTGACTTTTATCACCATCAATTATTCTTACCTATTTGCGAATGTATTTATATATTTATTTTTATGAAACAAGTTTTATTAATTATTTCAAAGATCAGTGAAATTGAAAAACTAGCAGGACTGATCAAGGGGGAAAAAGTGAGAATTCAAATGACTAATACCAGGAATAAATATTAGGCGTGTATGTCATGGTATAACATACAGATACGTGAAGGATAATAAGTGAACACAATAAACAACTTGAACAACTTGATATTTTACATATCAAGTAACTTTACCTACTGTAGGTATCTAACTTCTTTTCTCTTGCTGCTTTTAAAGTTCTCTCTTTATCTTTAACCTTTGGCATTTTTTAAAAATAATTACTTTATTGTTTTTCAATTACAGTTGACTGTATCCTCTCCCTTCCCCTCTCCCCACCCCCTCCAACCCTGCCTCCCTTCCCTGCCTCCCTCCTCCCCCTTGGTTCTGTCCATATGTCCTCCATAGTGGTTCCTGAAAACCCTTCTCCCCATTGTCCCCTCCCCCCCGGCTATTGTTAGATTGTTCTTAATTTCAATGTCTCTGTTTATGTTTTTCTTGCTTTTTTGTCTTGTTGATTATGTTGCAGTTAAAGGTGAGATCATATGGTACTTGTCCCTCACCGCCTGGCCTACTTCACTTAGCATAATGGTCTCCAGTTGCATCCATTCTGTTGCAAAGGATATAAGCTCCTTCCTCTCTGCTGCGTAGAATTCCATTGTGTAAATGTACCATGGTTTCTTCATCCACTCTTTTGCTGATGGGCACTTACGTTGCTTCTAGCACTTGGCTATTGTGAATTGTGCAGCTATGAACATTGGGGTGCATAGCTTCTTTTGAATTGGTGTTTCAGGGCTCTTAGGGTATAATCCCAGTAGTGGAATTGCTGGGTCAAAAGGCAGTTCCATTTTTAGTTTTCTGAGGAGATTCCATACTGTTTTCCACAGTGTCTGCACCAGTCTGCATTCCAACCAACAGTGCAGTAGGGTTCCCTTTCTTCCACATCCCCTCCAACAGTTATCTGTTGCTTTGTTTATGATGGCTATTCTGACTGGTGTGAGGTGGTATCTCATTGTGGTTTTAATTTGCATCTCTCTGATGGCTAATGATGTTGAGCATCTTTTCATATGTCTCTGGGCCTCTGTACGTCCTCTTTTGAGAAGTGTCTGTTCATGCCTTTTGCCCATTTTTTAACTGGGTTTTTTGTCTTCCTGGAGTGGAGTCGTATGAGTTCTTTATATATTTTGGAGATCAAACCCTTGTCCGAGGTATCATTGGCAAATATGTTTTCCCATACGGTTGGTTCTCTTTTTATTTTAATACTGTTTTCTTTAGCCCTGCAGAAGCTCTTTATTTTGATGAGGTCCCATTTGTTTATTCTTTCCTTTATGTCCCTTGCTCTAGGGGACATATCATTGTAGATGTTGCTGCATGGAATGTCTGAGATTTTCCTACCAATGTTTTCCTCTAGGACTTTTATGGTGTCACGACTTATATTTAAGTCTTTTATCCACCTTGAATTTATTTTTGTGTATGGTGTAAGTTGGTGCTTGAGTTTCATTTTTTTGCATGTAGCCGTCCAGCTTTCCCAAAACCATTTGTTGAAGAGGCTATTTTTATTCCATTTTATGCTTCTGCCTCCTTTGTCGAAGATTAATTTTCCATAGAGACTTGGGTTTATTTCTGCGCTCTCTGTTCTGTTCCATTGGTCTATCTGTCTGTTTTTATGCAAGCTGTTTTGATTAGAGTGGCCTTGTAATACAGTTTGATATCAGGAATTGTGATCCCTCCTACTTTGCTCTTCTTTCTAAAAATTGCAGCTGATATTCGTGTTCGTTTATGGTTCCATATACATTTTTGAAGTGTTTGTTCTAATATACCATTGGTACTTTGATAGGGATTGCATTGAATCTATAAATTGCCTTGGGTAGTATGGACATTTTGATGATGTTGATTCTTCCGATCCATGAGCATGGTATATGTTTCCATTTTTTTGTGTCTTCCATGATTTCTTTCTTCAGTGTTGTGTAGTTTTCTGACTGCAGGTCTTTTACCTCCTTGGTTAGGTTTATTCCTAGGTGTTCTTTTTTTGTTGTTGTTGCTATATCAAATGGGATTTTTTCCCTGATTTCTGTTTCTGCTGTTTCACTGTTGGTATACAAAAATGCCTTTGATTTCTGGATATTGACTTTGTATCCCACTGCTTTGCCAAATTCAATTATTAGGTTGAGTAGTTTTTTGGCGGAGTCTATAGGATTTTCTAAGTACACTATCATGTCATCTGCAAACAACAACAGCTTTGTTTCCTCCTTTCTAATTTGGATGCCTTTTATTTCCTTTTCTTGTCTGATTGCTGTGGCTAAAACTTCAGTACTATGTTGAATAGAAGTGGTGATAGTGGACAACCTTGTCTTGTTCCTAATCTTAAAAGATTTTAGTTTTTGCCCATTGAGTATAATGTTGGCTGTAGGTTTCTCATATATGGCCTTCATTATGTTGAGGAATGCTGCCTCTATTCCCACTTAGCTAAGTGTTTTATATCATAAATGGATGCTGTACCTTATCAAATACTTTTTCTGCATCTATTGATATGGTCATGTGATTTTTGTTTTTGCTTTTGTTTATGTGATGTATTACACTTATTGTTTTGCGAATATTGTACCATCCTTGCATCCCTGCGATGAATTCCACTTCGTCATGGTGTATGATCTTTTTAATGTATTGCTCGATGCAGTTTGCCAATATTTTGTTGGGGATTTTAGTGTCTATGTTCATCAGCAATATTGGCCTGAGGTTTTCTTTCTTTGTTGTGTCTTTATCTGGTTTTGGGATTAGGGTGATGCTGGCTTTGTAAAAAGAGTTTGGGAGTCTTCCATCATTTTGGATTTTTTGGAATAGTCTGTGAAGGATAGGTGTTAGTTCTTCCTTAAATACTTTGTGGAATTCTCCTGTGAAACCATCTGGTCCAGGGCTTTTGTGTGTTGGGAGTTTTTTGATTACTGCTTCAATTTCATCTGCTGTTATTGGTCTGTTCAAGCTTTCTGCTTCTTCTTGATTGAGTTTTGGAAGATTATATTTTTCTAAAAATTTGTCCATTTCACCTACGTTTTCATATTTCTTGGCATACAGTTCTTCATAGTAGTGTCTTACAATCCTTTGTATTTCTGTGGTGTCAGTTGTAATATCTCCTCTTTCATTTCTGATTGAGTTTATTTGGGTCCTCTCTCATTTTTTCTTGATGAGTCTGCTTAAAGGCTTGTCGATTTTGTTTATCTTTTCAAATAACCAGCTCCTGGATTCATTGATCCTTAGAATCATGCTTTTAGTGTCTATGTCATTTAATTCTGCTTTGATCTTGGTTATTTCCTTCCTCCTACTTGCACTGGGTTGTCTTTGTTGTTGTTCCTTGAGTTCTTGTAGTCGTAGGGTTAGGTTGTTCGTTAGAAATGTTTCTATTTTTTTTAGGTAGGCCTGTATCGCTATGAACTTCCCTCTCAGGACTGCCTTCACTGTGTCCTATAAGTTTTGGGTTGTTGTAAGTTCATTTTCATTTGTTTCGAGAAACTTTTTGATTTCTTCCCTAATCTCTTCCGTGACCCATTCATTGTTTAATTGCATGCCATTCAATCTCCATGATTTTGAGTGTTTTGGGGTCTTTTCCTTTGGGTTGGTTTCTAATTTCAGTCCCTTGTGGACAGAGAAAATATTTGATATGATTTCAGTTT
This sequence comes from Micronycteris hirsuta, assembly GCA_004026765.1. Lineage (NCBI taxonomy): Eukaryota > Metazoa > Chordata > Mammalia > Chiroptera > Phyllostomidae > Micronycteris > Micronycteris hirsuta. The sequence goes on along the minus strand of PVJI01009448.1, from coordinate 24,831 downwards.
TGTTGAATTTGTTGAGGCTTGTTTTGTGTCCTGTCATATGGTCTATCTTTGAAAATATTCCATGTACATTTGAGAAGAATGTGTATTTAGCTTCTTTGTGGTGAAAGGCTCTATATATATCAGTTAAGTCCATTTCTTCTAGGGCATTGTTCAATGCCATAATATCTTTGTTGATATTTTGTTTGGAAGATCTGTCCATTTTTGACAGTGGGGTGTTGAAGGCCCCTACTATAATTGTGTTGCTATCAATATCTTTCTTGAAGTCCTCCAAGATTTTCTTTATGTATTTGGGTGCTCCTATGTTGGGTGCATATGTATTTACAATGTTTATGCCTTTTTGGTGGATTCTTCCCTTGAGTATTATGAAGTGTCCTTCTGGGCCCCTTTTTTGAAGTCTATTTTGTCTGACATGAGTATTGCTACCCCAGCTCTTTTTTTCCTGTCCGTTTGCTTGGAAAACTTGTTTCCAGCCCTTCACTTTCAGTCTGTGTAAGTCTTTTGTCCTGAGGTGGGTCTCTGGTAGGCAGCATTATGTGTGGGTCATGTTTTCTTATCCATTCAGCTATTCTATATCTTTTGATTGGAGCATTTAATCCATTTACATTTAAGGTTATTATTGATAAGTACTTATTCATTGCCATTTTTTTGTACCTGTGTTCCTCTCTCTTTTTCCTTCTTTTCCTTAAAGCAGTCCCTTTAGCATCTCTTGCAGAGCTGGTTTGGTGGGGGTGTATTCTTTTAGACTTCTTTTGTCTGGGAAGCTCCTTATTTGGCCATCTATCTTGATTGAGAGCCTTGCTGGGTAGAGTAGTCTTGGTTGCAGGCCTCTGGTTCTCATTACTTGGAATATTTCTTGCCACTCTTTTCTGGCTTGGAGTGTTTCCATCTAGAAGTCAGCTGCTAACCTTATCGGGGCTCCCTTGTATGTTACTTCCTGTTGCTGCCTTGCTGCCTTTAAGATTCTGTGTTTGTCTTAGAATTTTGCCATTTTAATTATGATGTGTCTTGAAGTGGGCCTGTTTGGGTTTGTTTTGATTGGGACTCTCTGTGTTTCCTGGATTTGTGTGAATTTTTCTCTCATCAGATTAGGGAAGTTTTCCATCATTTCTTTTTCAAACAGGTTTTTCTATCCCTTGCTCTTCTTCTTCTCCTTGTGGTATCCCTATTATACGAATATTATTATGTTTCATGTTGTTCTGCATTTCCCTTAATACTTCATCATTCTTTCTGAGTCTCTTTTCCTGTTCTTGCTCTTTTTGGGTGTTTTTTTCTACCTTGTCTTCCAGGTCACTGATCTGATCCTCTGCTTCATTGAGTCTGCTTTTGATTCCTTCTATTGTGTTCTTCAGTTCAGATATTGTATTCTTCATTTCCTCTTGGCCCTTGTGGATAGTTTCTATTTCCTTTTTCATGTTGACATAGTTTGCAGTGAGATCATTATAGTTTCCCTGTAGTTTCTGGTAATTTTCTGCAAGCTTATTGAGCTTCTTGAGCTTCCTGATAACCAATGCTTTGAACTCAATATCTGATAGTTGGCTTGCCTCTATTTGATTTATCATTCTTTCTGGGGCTTCCTCCTTTCCTTTCATTTGGGTATTGTTTCTTTGTCTTCCCATTGTTTTCGAGACTCTTCTTACTAGCCTCTGTTTCTTAGGTTGATCTGTTCTACTCCCTGGTTTTATGGTATCAGCTTCTATGGTAGAATACCTGCGAGATTCAGTGGTGTAGTCTCCTTAACCTCCTTAGCTCGCTGGTTGTGGACTGTTGTTTATGTTGGCTCTCTGTATGTCTTTGGGCTTTGGTTGTTATTGGGTCTTTCTTTGGTGGGTCTTTTCCTCCAGCTAGTTAACTGAGGGTCACCCTGTCCACAATGCCTTGTATTCTGTTGTGCAGGTGTGGACAGATTGTGTTGAAGCTGATTCTTCTTTGTGAACAAGGTTTTGAGACTTCTCTCTCACTCTTATTCAGTTGTTTGTTGTGAGTAATTTCTCCACCAATTGGTGTATTATCCGTTTGGTCCTGGATTCAGTTTAGTGTGGGTTCCACTTCCTCCTTCACCTTCTTCCATTTTTTTCTGTTGGTGGTTCCTTTGTTGGTGGATTTCCTCTTCCAGCAGGCATACTGGTGTTCAGCGCTCCCACCTTGCAAGTTCTCTGGAATAGCGAAGTTAAATTTGTCTCACTGTCTCTGGTTTTTGGGCTGACGCCTGTCCAGGTCTGACTCTGGTCTTTTCACAGCTCCAGGTTTTAATGTCTCACCTGTAGGTAAAGAAGAGAGGCAGTGGCTGGGGTGGGGGGGTAGGAGTAAAGGAAGGGAGAAAGGATACTATAAGGAAAGGAAGGAAGGAAGGAGGAATAAAGTAGAAAGAAGTAAAGAAAGGAAGAATGAATTAAAAGAAAATTTTTTTTCCTATTTTTTTATAAATTAAAATAAAATAAATCAAAAAAAGTTAAAAAAATAAGAAATAAAAGGAGGAGGGGACTAGGAATACTAAAGGAAAGGGAGGAATAAGGAATTAAAAAGTAGAGAAGGACTGAAAGGAAGCAGGGTAAAAAACCCCCCCAAAAACCCTTCTGCTTTCTGGTTTTAAAAGTGTCAGGCCAGGCTGCCTCTGGCTGGGAAGATATTAGTTTTGCTTTTCTCCCTTCCTGAGATGCACTCTTCACTGTTGTCCAGCCTCTAGCCCAGTTCCTAGGTGTGGTTCTGGTTCTAGACTAGGTCTTTTGTTGTGCCGTTTTGAGGTGCACCAATTAGGGGCAACTCTCCCACTGCCTATTTTCTCTTTGCTGGTCTAGATAATAGCTTCTCTCAGTGTCCCTTCTGGATAGTTTGTCCCCCACACTGAGTCAAGAGTTTGTGTGATCTGCAGCTCCGATCTGCAGCTCCCCTCAACGGGGTGCTTCTGCATTATTCCTCCAAAGCCAATTGGCCCTGCAGGGCTACGTGCAGAGGGACTGGGTGGCAAGGGCTTTGTCCCCAGCTTTCAGTGTGAGCTCCGCGCACCTGTGTTCACTTTCCTCTTTGTCCCTGGATTGTGCACCAGTGAGCCATGTTCGAGGGGCCCGGTTGTGCACTGTCCCTGGTATTTTTGAAGTGGGCACAAGTGGTCCACAGATCACTGGGTATGCACAGTCCCTAATTCCCCTTGTTTGGTTTTGCAAGTCACACCTGGCCCCGGAGCTGCTGGTTCCAAGCTGTTCCCAGTTCTTCTGGAGTGGCCAGGGACAGGCCTTGGGTCCCCGGGTTCATACAGTCTCCAATTCCCCTTGATGGAAGTGCCAGCTGCCATGGGCTGAGGGTGTTTGTGCGCTCACCCCGGTGCTTCAGACAGGCTGCCCTGGGCTTCCAATTCCAGGTGCGCACCGACCTCAAGACTGTTGGGGTGGCGGCGGGGGTGGGGGCTCTCCAAATAGCCGTGGAGTGCCTATTTTTTTCCTATTTTTCTTTCTGAAAAATTCTTCCTATTTACGCCCGCTAGTCCAGACAAACATCTGGCCACTCACACATCCCAGTCTGGCTCCCTCCCAAGAATCTTGCATCAGACCTGGCAGCTGCCGGGTCTGGGGCTGCAGCCCGCCCTGCTCCCCGCGCTGGTCCCGGGGGAACTTTTCATTCCGAAGCACTCTCTTTACTGTCTGATCGTTCAATTTCCCCTGTAAATCTTGGTCACCAATCTTCATATATGCTGGAATACCGTTGGGTGTTCGCCCTGTTCCTCAGAAAATCGGCTAGGTGTTTCACCAGTGGGCAGGAGGAAGTGGACTCCGCTCCCCCATCTTGCCGCCCTTTTCCCCCTAACCTTTGGCATTTTAATTATGATGTGTCTTGGTGTGGTCCTCTTTGGGTCCAACTTGATTGGGACTCTGTGTTTCCTGGACTTGCATGTTTATTTCCTTTGCCAAATTAGGTAAGTTTTCTTTCATTATTTTTTCAAATCATTTCCAATTCCTTGTTCTTCCTTTTTTCCTTCTGGCACCCCTATGATGTGAATGTTGGACTTCTTCAAGTTGTTCCAGAGGCTGCTTATACTATCCTCATTTTTTTTTTTGGATTCTTTTTACTTCTTGTTGTTCTGATTGGTTGTTTTTTGCTTCCTTATGTTCCAAATCATTAATTTGATTCTCGCCTTCATAGACTCTACTGTTGTTTCCATGTAAATTGTTCTTTATTTTAATTAGTGAATGCTTTGTTTCTGACTGGATCTTTTTTATGCCGTTGAGGTCCCCATTAAGGTCCTTGAGCATCCTTATAGCCGGTATTTTGAATTCTGCATCTGATAGATTACTTCACAGCTTGGTAAGTGAAGTAATCTATCACTTAGATTACTGCTAGTGCCCAGCCTATAGATCACTGAGGCCGGCTGTTGGTTGCTTGAGAGGATTTCGGAAGTTGTGAAGCTTGAGCGAAGACCAGCCATTCATATGGAAAAGCAGCTTGGGTGGGCCAGCAAGTTGGGTGGGACTGGGTTTGTGGGGATCTCCAAGGAGGGTCAGTTTTATCCAGGTTGATGGAGTCTCAAATATGGCACCAGCCTGCCAGCTCTGTGGCTCTGCAGGGAGAGGGCTCAGAAAAGGGACGATGGCCTCTGCTTGCCCTGATTCCAGACATATCGGTTCCTCCCTGTATGCCACTGGTGCCCTTCAGGCTGCCATCCCGGCGCTAGGGCTCAGAGGAGTGAGTCCAAATAGCAGAGTCCATGTGCAGGTTCATTAAGAGGAACTGCTTGGGGCTCCAGAAGTTTCTTCCACCAACCCAATCCCTGCTGGTTTTTGCAGCCAGAAGTCATGGGGACTTATCTTGCTGTACTGGAACCCTGGGCTAGGGAGCCTGGTGTCAGGCTGGGCCTGCTTGCTCCTGAGATATCCCTCCAGAAATTTTATTTACCACAGGTGAGTGAGAGACCAGCCCATTCTGTGTCAGCGTCCCTCCTACCAGTCTTAATGGATGTGGTTTCTATAATTCCATAGTTTTCAGACATCTATTCAACTTAATTTCTGAGGGTTCTGAGTGATAGTTATTCTATATTTTAGTTGTAATTTTAATGTGGTTGTGCAAAGAGGTGAGCCATGTCTGCTTACGCCGCCATCTTGCTAGAATCTCAACGTTTTCTTTTTTGGATGAATTTTAGAATCAGCTTAACAATTTTATAAAAAATTTTGTTGGGACTTTGGGATAACATCGAAATTATAAATGGAAGAGAATTGACTTCTTCAAGGTATTGGAGACTGTCATCCAGACACAATATATCTATTTTTTTTAATTACTTTATTGTTGTTCATTTGCAGTTGTCTACATTTTTCCCCCACCACATTCCCCAACCCCAACCAAACCCACCTCCTCCCCCTGCTTCCACCCTCTCCCTTGGTTTTGTCCTTGTGTCCTTTATAGTAATTCCTGAAAACCCTTCCCCTCATTGTCCCCTCCCCATTCCCCTCTGGTTACTGTCGGATTGTTCTTAATTTCAATGTCTCTGGTTATATTTTGCTTGCTTTTTTCTTTTGCTGATTATGTTCTTATATAAATCCGTTTAACATTTCATATAATAAAGGCTGGGTGATGATGAACTCCTTGAACTTGACCTTATCTGAGAAGCACTTTATCTGCCCTTCCATTCTAAATGAGAGTTTAGCTGGATAGAGTATTCTTGGGTGTAGGTCCTTGCCTTTCATGACTTGGAATACTTCTCTCCAGCCCCTTCTTGCCTGCAAGGTCTCTTTTGAGAAATCAGCTGACAGTCTTATGGGAACTCCTTTGTAGGTAACTGTCTCCTTTTCTCTTGCTGCTTCTAGGATTCTCTCCTTATCTTTAATCTTGGATAATGTCATTATGATGTGTCTTGGTGTGTTCCTCTTTGGGTTCAACTTCTTTGGGACTCTCTGAGCTTCCTGGACTTCCTGACAGTCTATTTCCTTCACCAGCTGGGGGAAGTTCTCCTTCATTATTTGTTCAAATAAGTTTTCAATCCCTTGGTCTTCCTCTTCTTCTTCTGGCACCCCTATGACTCGGGTGTTGGGACGTTTAAAGATGTCCTGGAGGTTCCTAAACCTCTCCTCAGTTTTTTGAGTTCTTGTTTCTTCATTCTTTTCTGTTTGGATGTTTTTTTCTTTCTGCTGGTCCACTCCATTGATTTGAGTCCCAGTTTCCTTCTCATCCCTATTGGTTCCCTGCAGATTTCCCCTCATTTCCTTTATATTATCCTTCATTTGTTCAAGTAATTGCGACAATTTTTCGTCGAATTCTGTGAGCATCCTGGTTACCAGTGCTTTGAACTGTGCATCTGATAGGTTGGCTATCGCTTCGTCACTTAGTTGTATTTTTTCTGGAGCTTTGATGTGTTATTTTATTTGGGCCATTTTTTTTCTCGGTGCGCCTGTTACTTTAAGGGGCAGAGCCTTAGGTGTTCACCAGGGCAGGTCAACTCACGTCGTTATTTTGTGATGCTGTCTGTGGGGGCGGGGTAACCCACGCCTTTGTGTTGTGACGCAGCCTGTGGGGGCGGGTCTTGAGAGAACAATGGCACTTGCTCCGCTCTCCTCACTGCTACTCCCAAGCAAGTTGGGCCCCCCTGCGCTGGCTCCGGGATAAGTGGACGGGTCTGCACAGTTCCAAGTCCCTGTGGGTCTCCCCAACAAACTCTCCTGTGAGGCCAGGAGTTCCTCCTGCTGCTGCCTCAGCCCCCACAGGTGCCCTCAATTGGTGGTTTGGGTTCTTATTTCCCTATGTTGGTAGGTTGCTGCTCGGTCTGCTCTGCTCCCAGCTTTTTCTCTGGGTTTATCTGCACGCGAATGAGGGCCCGCCCAGTCCACCAACCTCGGCCCCGCTGGGTCTGGGTGGGCCAGGTGCTGACCGTGTTTTGGTCAGGCACGCCTGCCACAGGTCTCTCCCGGCAGCTGCAGCACTGCCAGTACCACTCCACAAACCACAGTCTGGCCATGTGCTCACTGCCCGGCTCGCAGTGTGTTCTCCACCCTGCTCTCCACGCGCTTCCCGCCTGGCTCTGCCCCGCTTACCAGTCTGGATGAATATGTCTTCTTTAACTCCTTGGTTGTCGGACTTCCACTCAGTTCAATTTTCTGTCAGATCTGGCTGTTTTTGTTTACTTAAATTGCTGTTTTTCCTCTTTTGGTTCTGTGAGGAGGCACAGTGTGTCTACCTATGCCTCCATCTTGCCGGAAATCCAATATATCTATTTTTTAATAAAGTAAACTGTTGTACCTACTTGACATTTTTTTTCATGTAGATTTAGCATGTTTACTATAGATTTATTTCTAGAATTATCTGTTTTGAATGGGATTTTTTTCTACTATCTTTTTTTAAATTGAATTTATTGGGATGACATTTGTTCATAAAATTACATAGGTTTCAGGTGCACAGTTCTATAACACATCATCTCTGTATTGTGTTGTGTGTTCCCCACTCCACGTCAAGTCTCCTGTACTATCTTTTACTTGTTGTCGGTGTATAGGAGAGCCACCAATTTGAATATGTTGATTTTGGTTTTGGTTACCAGGTAATATTAATAATAATTAGTATTCATTTTAATAGTGTGTTAATTTTTAATTCACTTGGATTTTCTAGGAAGATGAACTCATAGTTTACAAATAATGACCATCATCTCTTTCTTTCTAGTATTTTAATGCCTCTTTATGTCTTGCTTTATTGCATTGGCTAGCAACTCTAGGAAACTGCTAAACAGTAGCAGTGTCAGTAGGCATTTTTGCCATATTTTAAACATTTGTTATTGGTTGATTTTATACCTGATCTTGTCAAAAGGCCCGGAAGCAATATTATTGATTGATTTGAGAGAGAGAGAGAAGGGGAGACAAAGAGAGAAACATTGATTTGTTATTACAGTTATGTATGCATTGATTGATTGATTCTTATATGTGCCCTGACCAGAGATTGAACCCACAGCCTTGGCATATTGGGATGATGCTCTAACCAATTGAGCGACCTGACCAGGTTATTTTTGTCATATTTTTTACTTCAGTGGGGCATGTGCCTAATGTTTCAGTGGGGCATGTGTCTAATGAATGTGATGTTTGTGACTTATTTCTGGTAGACACCAGTTATTAGGAATTATTTTCATACCTTCTGGTGCCTTGCAGCAGCCCTCAAGTTATTATTGAAGCTTATATTCCCTGTTTTACAGAAGGTAATAGAAACAGAAAAGTTCAAGGACTTGAAATGCTCTTTTAGCAGATAAAGCTGGTGATTCTAGCCAGCTCTCACTCTGTTCCTAGAACCTTGCAGACTGCTGACATCCCTTGGTGCATTAGTTGCTTTGCCCTGCCAGGTTATGGGAATTACTACCGGTTGTTTAGAGTTCCTTATAGACTTCAGCAGCTGTACAGCCATCAGGTCCTCCATAACAGAGACGGACATTGAGGCTTTAGGGAGGAGAAACAGCTACACATGGTAGCACTAAGATGTGGATCCAGGCTCAAAGTTACTCTATTACACCCTACTGCCCCTCATCATGTACCTAAATATTCTAGATGAGCTTTATTTTTGAATGTCAGATAGTTTCCGACCTCAGAGGGAAGTGGTTGGGTCAGTTGTACTCATTTTCTGGCACTTTACATCTTATCACCTATGCAGACTCTCTTGTTTTATTTATGTATTGTGTGCCTTTTTATTTCCTATCCCATTGCCATCCTTCTGCCCCACCATAGGCAACAGTTCTCTTCTATTTAATTCGTAGCTATTTTTTTTTGCTTTTATGTGTTCTTGTAAAGTGTGTATTGTTATTTTGTGTGCAATATTTTAAGTTTGTGTAGTGCATCTCACTTGTTTTTTTTCCTATTTCCCCTCAGCCCTCTGTTCCACACTGCTCATGTTGCTTGTGCGCAGGTGTTGTCATGTTGTTGTGTGGACATCTGATCTGTTGTTTCTGACAGAAGTGGAGTCCTACATGGAGAATGTCTCCAAATTCTCTTCATCCACTCTTCCAACGTGAACCTGCAGGCATCCTCCAAGCCCCTTTCACAATAATGCTCCAGTGCACATACGTGTGCTGGCTGCATGATGGGCCTGGCTAAGGATCCCCCTGGAATGTGTACCCAGGGCGGAACCACGAGGTCCTAGTTGATGTTCAGATGTCATTGTGTAAGTAGTGCCAGATCTCCCTCCAGACGGGCTGCCAGTCCCCACTGCCACCCCTAGAGCACATTTAATGCTTGTTCTGAGTTTTTCAGTTTAAAACGTATTTTATGTTGGGGGTTGCTTTTTTCTTGCTAATTTTCAGGAGGTTATTATATTTCTCAATAGCAATTCTTTGTCATGTGTAGACATTCCAAAACTGCCTCCTAACCTGTCAGCAGTCTGTTGTATTTGCCATGGAGGTCTTTGTTATGTAGAGAAGTTTAATTTTGAGCTGGTCAGATTCACTCATTTGAGTTTAACTTGGAAGATGTTCTCCCTGACCCTGACCCCTCCCCACCCTCCCTGGTCACAGAAATTCTCTCCATGCACTTTGTTCCATGAACTCACCTGAGTTTTAAACTTCCCTTGCTGCTGCAGTTGCTTTCTTATGTCTTGTCCTGTGCTGGAGTCTGAGGTTGGGCTCCTTAAGAGCAGAGCCTGAGTTGGGGTCCTTGTGCCTATGGTTATTTGGGGAGGTGCAGGGAAGGAGCTGGCCAATATTCCTGATCCCACAGGGAACTCAACTGTGAGTGGCCCCACAAGGCTGTCACCTTTTACTCCCATGCCACTCATTGACCAGCTGTGTACCCCTGTGGGGCAACTTACCATCCTAGGCAGTTCTCCAAAGGTGTTTGCAGTGGGAGCTGGTGGCCACCATCCAGAGCAATGGAGGGAGGGAGTGTGTTGCCTTCCCAGTAATGGGGGTGTGGATGGGCACCAGCAACATCTACTCTACTTGTTGACCTACATACCTTAGAACTGCATACCTCCTATAGGGTGGTGGTGACTCTGCCTGTATTGCCACCCACAGTCTCCACAAAGGACCTGATTGAGACCTGCTGCGCAGCTGGACAGCAGTGGGCCATTGACAATGACGAGTGCCTTGAAATCCCTGAGAGCGGCGCTGAAGGTGACATCTGCAGGTAAGGTGGGCACCCTGGAGCAAGCAGAGCTGCCCATTCCCCCTCTCCAGATGCCTGCTTGCCTTGGACCCCAGACCCTGCTTCCAGGTGCATAAGAGTGATTGGATGTGGCAGCTGTGGCCTAGCTGGTGAGGATTTCTGCAGGTGTGAAGAGCCCAAGACTGGTCCCCAGTGTATATACTAGCCACATAAATTCATAGCTGGCCTAATGCACAAAATTGGAGGAGTGAACAATGTGGAGCAAGTGTTAGAGGACCATTGTCAACCGGGAGTAACTGGGGACTTCTTTCTGCTGGGCAGTGCTCCACCCACACAGGTTATACCTACTCAACTTTGAGCTGGGGAACTTGGTCCTCTTTCTCTCCCTACTTTGCTGCCCTGGAGTCTCCGAAAGGCTGGCCTTTCACTGTCCTCTTCACTGCCTGTACTGATTGTTTCTTTGGACTGTAGTATCTCAGCAATGGAATCATTTACAGCCATGTCAGCCAGCCTTCTGCCAGGTCTAGAAGACATCTTGGTCAGCCACTCACTATTTCTTTTTTCTAGCAACACCATCTTTTTAACATACGCATTTTTCCAGACAAGGAAGACAAGGTTCAGAGAGGTGATGTGATTCATCCCAAGCCATACAGCTCATTGGGAGCGTCGCCAGGGTTAGACCGCATGTTTACTAATATCCAGCCCTTCATGCTTCCTTTGGAAACATTTAAATTCTAATCTTCTCCCTTTCCTTTCTCTCTGTTGTCCCACCATTTTTTGGGTGGGGCTATTTAGTAATTAGAGCATGCACCATTAACATTCCTGGAGTTTTGAGCTGAGTACCTGCTGTGTGCTTATATCCCTCTTGTGATGGGAAATTCACTGGGTAGCCCTTGCCAGGACATGCTCTTCCTCAGGTGGGGCTGAACCCTACTTCCCATGACCCTGCCTCCCTGTCCTGGCTCTGCTTGCGTGCTCCGGGCTCACCTCCAGAGATTAGGGGGCTTTACCAGGGACCCTGTAGGCTACTCTCCTTCAGGCCAACCTAGGATTGGGTCTTCTTATCTTTCTCTGCCTGTGGGGGTTTGGAGTGCCAATTCCCCTTTTTCATTTGTCAGGGACACACACAGCAGTGAGTCCAGTGGAGACTAGGCCTAAGTCTTCTTGGTTAAGAAGAAACAAACCCATGTGACCCAGTGGGAGGTTTGCTGGCCTTGCCGATGCACCTGCCACCAGCACTGCCCTGCTCATAGGGGCTTCCCTTGTCTGAGCCTCAGTTCTTTTCTCTGTGAGATGGGAGCTGTCCTACAGAGGGTCAGTGGGAGGACAGGGGAGCACTCAGATGGGGCTGAGGGCGCTTCTGTTGCAGGACAGCCCAGAAGCACTGCTGCGTGTCATACTTGAAGGAGAAGAGCTGCATGGCTGGCGTCATGGGAGCCAAGGAGGGCGAGGCCTGTGGGCTTGAGGACAGTGACACTTGTGGCGTCTCCTTGTACAAGGCAAGCCTGACCTACAGCCTTTGTTGCCTGGGCCCCTGAGGGCTGGGTTTGGGCTCCCCTATGGGGCTCCATGGTGGGGGGGTGGGGTGGCCCTCGCACCTGGGTCAGGGGTCTATTTATCTGCATAGAAAATATCCTCAGTTATTATATTGATCTATTAATTCACAAAATATTTACCAGACACCAGTGTATGCCAGGCCCTGTTTTAGGTATGAAAGATGCAGAAACGAGTAACAGAAAAATCCCTGCCTTCTCTGGGTCTTCTTTCTAGTCAGGGAGACAGATGGAGATTGAGGTAAACATGTTAATACATGGTGTGGTAGAAGGTGGTGGTGCCAGGGAGGAAAAATTCAAGAGAGGATGGGATAAGCTCTGTCAGGTGTGAGGAGCTGGAGTTTCAGCCAACAGTGGCTGGAGATGGCCTCACTAAGAAGAGGACATTTGTGTAAAACCCTGGAGGAAGAGAGAGGTGAGCCATGTGGTCATCTGCTGGAAGTATCTTCTAGGCAGAGGGAACAACAAGTGCAAAGGTCCTGAGGGAGGTGTGAGGAGCAACAAGGAGGCCTGTGTGTCTGGGGTTCGGTGAGTCAGGAGGGAGTGGCAGGAGCTGAGGCCAGGGAGGTGATGGGGCAGACCCTGCCTGTCATAAGGGTGATGGTTTACTCTGAATGAGGTGGGAAACAGAGAGTTTTGAAGGACGCTATCTGGTCCCTTCTGGCAGTTGTGGGGACCATTCATTGAGGGGGCTCTTCTATGTGGACAGTGTGATCAGGATGGAGTGGAATCTCATCAGGTAGCAGACTGGGACAGAGAGAAGAGGAGGGCACTTCTAAGAGAGGGAGCAATGTGAGCAAAGGCACAGAGGCAAGAATGTGTGGGAAAGGGGGTCGGCAGGCCTGAGGTGTAATGGGGACAGGCTGCTAGGAGACCTCTGGCTCTTACGTGAAGGACAGTAACTATTGCCCTGAGATCTTTTAGGCTTCAAGCCGAGGGTATACAGGGCCTGGGAAGGATTTGCGTAAGATCAGTTACTGTGCTAGAGTTCACACTGGTGGCAGGGCTAGGGATGAGGCCTCCGTTTGGCTACAGGTAATGGAAAACTCCCTAGACATTGGTTATTCTGTCATATGCTAGAGGTTGGAGGCAGAAAGGCCAGAACTGAAGGAGCCAGTGGCTCTGTGGTCTTCAGGGACACAGGCTCGTTCTGTCTTGTTGCCCTACCAACTACAATTTGCTGCTTCTTGGTCCCAGATGGCTGCTTGAGCTCCGAGCAGCAGGAAGGAGGAAGGAGCCCTGCCTTTTACATTATTTTTAATTGTGCCAAATACACATAGTGTAAAATTGCCATCCTAATTATTTTGTAGTGTGTGGTTCAGTGGCATTAAACAGTCATGCTGTTGTGCCACCATCACTGCCTGTCTGCAGAACTCTCTCACCTTCCCAAACTGGATCTCTGTCCCCGTCAGACAGCACCTCCCCATGCTTCTCCCCCAGCCCCTGCAGCCGCCCTTCCACTTTCTGTCTCTGTGAATCTGACTGATCTGGATGGCTTATAAACGTGTAGTCACAGTGTGTGTCCTGTGGTGTCTGGCTTATTTCACTGAGCATACTGTCCTCAAGGTTCAGCCATGTTGTAGCATGTGCCAAGATTTTCTTCCTTTTCAAGGTTGAATAATATTCCAATACCTGTATGGCGTGCTTTTGTTCATGCATTCATCCGTTGGTAGACATTGGGTTGTTTCTGTCAGTACCTCACGGCTGTGTGAACAATGCTGCTGTGAACACGGGTGTGAGAAGAGCCCCCCTTTTGAGGACAGGCAGTGCTTCCACTAACATCACATTATCTAGAACTTGGCCCAATGGCCACACCTAGCTGAAGGGAGGCTGAGAAACGTCTTTATTCTGGAGAGGTCACATGCTCAACTGAAAATTGGGAAGAAGGGAAAACAGACATTGGGGATCAATACCTGGCTAACCATGCAGCAGAGGATGGGGCAAAGTAGGGCAGTGGGCAGTTTCAGGAAGCATCACTGAAGGGATGTTTAGGGGAGAGGGGTATAAGGAATTGAAGTGTCACAAGCCTGGATGACTGTGATAGGGACCTCTGGAGGAAGTTGGCATTTGGGAAATGATTTTGACTTTAATTTTTATTGTGTTGGGGTTGATTGTTCTTAAAAATAATGATATTAGGGAAAGGACTTTGGTGACAGGAACATTTCGAATCCCATTTTTTTATTTGTATGTTTGACCCTGGACTAGCCTTCTTTTCTGAGACTCAGCTTGTCCATCTACAAAGTGGGGATAATAATATGTCTTGTGGGGTGGTTGTGAGAATCAGAGGTAAGGCTATCTAAGTGTTTATTAAGTACCTTGTGGGTCTTCACTAAGTGGTGAAGTGGTCACCTTGGGTGATGCAGGTCTGGAGTATCAGTTAGCTATTGCTGTGTAACAAACAATCCCAAACCATAGTAATTTATGACTGGCATATAGCCTGAGTCAGGGTAGTTTTGCTGACCTGGGCCATGCTCTGCTGATCTTGGCTAAGCTTACTTATGTGTTTGCTGGCAGCTGATGGCTCTCCTGGTACTTTATGATTTAGGATTACTGCAGCTGGGATGACTTTTTTCTACTCTATGCAGTCTCTCAACCTCTAGCAGGCTAGTTTGGGCTTGTTCAATTGGTGGTGGGCAGGGTTCCAATACAGAGTAGAAATGTGCAAGGCCTTTTGAGGCTTAGGCTCAGAACTGGTGTACTGTCACTTCTGTCTCATCCTGTTGGCCAGAGCAAGTCTTCAGGTGCAACCAAGAGGTTGGTGAATAGTCTCCTTTGATTGGAGGAACTGCATTATCACATTGCAAAGACAGTGGGCACAGGGAAGCAGAAACAATTGGGGCTATTATAATTAGTCTACTACAGTAGTTTAAACAATTAAAGATTTTTGTGAGAGGTGAGCAGTCAGGAACAGGGGTGTATCTACAGAGTATCTTCAGGCACTCTGTCTTCTATTTTTCTGCTCAGTCATCTTTAGCTTGTAGCCTCCATCTTGAAGATCACCTCATGTCCCAAGATGGTTGCTAGAACTCCAGCCACCATGTGTGTTCTGAAAAGGAGGAAGAAGGCTACAGAAAGCATATACTTCCAAGGTGAATCAGCCCCAGTTCAAAGCTCTCCTGAAAGCTTTATCCAGTGATTTCAGTCTCTAACTTCAAGGGATACTTGAAAATACTGTCTATTAGCTGCTAGTCTGCTAGTGAAAACAGAGGGTAGTGGATGTGGCTGGGGCTAATTTGTAGTTTTCATAGAGGCCATTTATTAATTATTTCAAAAAACTCGCATTAGCCCAACTCTGAGATAGACTTGGGAAATTGAGAAAGGTGACTCCTCTGCCCTTGGAGAGCACATACTGGACAGAAGAAACAAGACAAAATGAATTCACTCTCATTTATCAGCTCCTCTGCTGAGGCAGACCCAGGCTGCTTTCTGGGGGTCCTTAGTGAGTCCTATGGTCTCACAGACCCCAGGGAAGGCAGATGGGTGCTGAGGGGCCAGGGTATAGCAGTGACTGCATGTCTCTCTCCAGCAATGCTGTGACTGCTGTGGCCTGGGACTCCGTGTGCGGGCTGAAGGCCAGTCCTGTGAATCCAACCCCAACCTGGGCTACCCCTGCAACCATGTCATGCTGTCCTGCTGTGAGGGCGAAGACCCCCTCATCGTGCCCGAGGTCCGCCAGCCTCCAGAGCCTGAGGCTGCACCACAGAGAGGTGGGTGCTGCCTCAACCTGGGCTAGGGTGTATGGGATAGTTGGGTGAGGGGAGAGAGCCGGTAGCCCTCTGGTCTTCTCTGGGGACCCTGAGTCCACAGCCATCTGTGACTTCAGGCACAAGCTCTGCTCTGGACAGAGTTCTTCTGTGCCTTCTGATAGTGGGCTCTGGCCTCTTATTTCCAAGATGGAGATCTCATTCAGTTTTCCAAGTACCATCCACTTCACCCACCGAATTGCCAACTACTTACTACCTACCATCCTTCCATCCACTGTTTTATCCATCCAGCATCTCACTCATCCCCCACCCATTCTCTGGTCTATTTCACCATCCATTCATCCATTCAATGCACCACTCATCCATGATCCCCTCATCTGTCCATTCACACATCCATTCATCCATCCATTCTTCTACCCACCCATCCACTTACTCATGCACCCATTCATTTACGCATCCATTCGTTCATCCTTCTGTTTGTTCGTCCATCTGTCTGTTCATCTGCTCGTGTATTCACCCACTCACCTGGTTAGCAAACCTTTCACTTATCCATTTATTCACTTACCGTTCCTTGTGTTCATCCCTCTCACCTATCCCATTCTTGTTTCCTCAGGGAACAGGGTATAACTAGTATGGAGAATGCATGCGTAAATGTTGCCACTCCTGTCTGATCATCCCCTCTTCAGGCTATCACTATCTTTTGTGTCTATATTCTCAGTGCCTGGCTCTGTGCTTTTCCTGGAAGAATCATTAGCAAGTGACTGAATGAATGGTGGGTTTGTTTGGCAGCCCTCCTTCGCCACTAGGCCATGAATTCTTGAGGGCTGACCAGGACTGTGCCCTTACCCTCTCTATACCTGCCTGGCAGTGGTCCCCAGAAGCCATAGTCAGTGTGGGTGTTGGGGGGAGCTTCAAGTGCATTGTGGAGCCTGGAATTTGTGTTTGCTCCTGCCTGAGGCTCAGGAACCAGGTCCTGGAGCTTCCATGGGAGTTTCAGGTCCTGGAGCATCTCTGGGGTCTTCTTCCTCCTGTGCCTTCCATGTGCTCTGGTCATTGTTCCAGCTGTCATATGCAGCCTCTGTCACCCTGTCCAGGGCTATCTCCTGGACTCTTGGCCATTAGCCTTTTTTGTGCCTGTGGGCCAGGAGGAGCTCAGTCAAGGTGTCCCAGTGAGTTAGCAGGTATCCTTTGTATAGCTGGACCTAGCAGCCCTGGGGCCAGTGCCATGAAAGCCCTGACAGGCTACTTCTGCAGGTGTTCACACACTTAGCCTTGACCAGCCAGGGATCAGGTGCCCAGGAGGGTTCCAGAAACACTAGCCTAGTCCTGGGCACTTCAAGGACTGAGCAAGGTCTGAGAATGAAAGCCCCAAAGATGGTCCTAGCATCAAGGTTAATTCTTGGCCTTTGGAGTCCAGCAGACCTGGTTGGAATCCCAGCTCCACCATTCTTCTCAGCAAATCATGGCCCTTCTTGTAGAGTTTGTCAGACAGGGTTCTACTCTTCACCTCCTTCCCTGTTAGGGTGGATAACAGGATGCTTGTCAAGAGCTTATGATGGTGCCTGACAACACACTCAGATGTCACCCTGTTACTGTCACCGTGTTTTAGTAGTCCAGATGAGGAAGCTGAGGGCCAGAGAGGGGCAGGACCTTGCCCCCTATACACAGTGGGTCTTTGGCATAGTTGGGGCCAGACTCTTGGCTCTGATGATTCCCATTTTTTTTTAATAATTACTTTATTGTTGTTCAATTATAGTTGTCTGCATCCTCTCCCCTCCCCTCCCCCAACTCCCTCCAACCCCACCCCCCTTCCCTGCCTCCCTCCTTCCCCTTGGTTCTGTCCATGTGGATGACTCCCATTTTTGACCTGGGCTTTCTGATATCCTGGATTTGACAAGACCCAGCCATCCCTGGGTCTCTGTCATTATAACAGAAGACAGTGGAAATCTGTGCATGGAAATTAGAATGCCCACTGTCCATAGGCTACAAGGCCAGGGCCTCCTAGGAGAAGAACTTGTATCCTGTGGGTACAGAGTTTGCTGGATACAATAGTGGGTTCAGTAGATACCTGGATCTCCCAGCAGGGTGTGCAGTGGCAAGCATGTGGTGCCTGGGCCAGACCAGGGGAAGCTGTCAAGACAGAGGAACTGTCCAGCTTCACCAGGACAGTATGGGCACAGGGGCTGTCCAGTCCAAGGAAGTTGCACTTGATGAGGTTGACTTTTGGGGGCTGGTTGAGCATTGGTCTGAAGGCTAGGTTAGTGCCCATACATCTGATTCAAGGTAAAATTTTGGAGGGGCTCTGGCTTCAGGGCATCAAAGGGTAGGCGCAGAGCCAAGAAGGGTCCAGAGCCAGAGATACGTGTTCCTCTCCTTCTGTGATGAACTGGTGGGTAACCTGGGCCTCAGGGAGCACAAATATCAGGGTCAGACCAACTTGGGTTCCAGTTCTGCTTAGGTGACCTTGGAAAAATCACTGTGTTCCTCCGAGCCTCACTATTCCCTCTGCTGAAATCATTGTGAGAAATGTGCTGATGAAGGTGGCCTGAGCTTGAACCCTAGAGATGCTGCCCAGCCTGTAGCATGCCCAGGAGAGCCTGAGCACAGGTCCATAGGGCTGGAGCACCATCCGTTACAGCCCTGCTGGCAGGTACCAGGCCTGAGCTGATTGGGCTGGAACTTCATGCAAATGCCCTCAATATGGAACATGTTCCTCAGATGTGACCTTATGCAGTTGCTCCCTCAGGGCCTTGGCTATCTGGTGCTGGTGGACAGAGCTGAGGCGCCAGGCTGCCATACGGAGGGATTGCGGGCCTCTCCCTTTTCCATGACTGTGTATCAAGAGTCTTCTAAGACAGCTTGGCCCTAGGAGCCTTCTCTCCCACTCTCACCTCCTCCTTAACGCAGCTCGGAACTCATGGAGAGACCTAGCACTGTTCAAGGTGAGGCAACTAGGGGACGCCCGAGTGAGTGGTTCAGCTCTTAATCTGATGGAACCCAGGTTTGGGTCCTTTCTGTTGCTGGAGGTGGTCCTCTCTGATGTCACTGAGGTCAGGGGTCTGAGTCCTATTTATCACTTTAATTTTTTTTCTTTTATTGATTCCAGAGAGAGGGGAAGGGAGGGAGAAAGAGAGGGAGAGAAACGTTGATGTGAGGGAGAAACATCAATAGGTTGCCTCTTGCACACCCCCAACCAGGGATAGAACTTGCAACCGAGGCATGAGTCCTGACTGGGAATCGAATCCTTGGCTTTTCGGTTTGTGGAACATTGCCTAACCAACTGAGTCACACTGGCCAGGGCCCATTTATCACTTTAGCCAAAGCTTCCTGAGGGCTGTTGTGGACCTGGCTCTGATGGTTCCATTCTTATTTCTGAGGGTCTATCCCCGCCATCCTTCATCATCCATCCATCTATTCATCCATCCATCCATTCATCCATCCATCCACCTATCATCTCTCCATGTTGTCTCAGCTGGGCATGCAGAAGGTTCTGATGAGGACCTGCACTGATTTTCTGGGGGCCTGAGGTCTCAGCCACCTGCTGGGGCCAACCCAGATCCCCTCATGAGCACTGACCTCTGCCCCAGTTTCAGAGACGCAGCTGGGGAGCCGGGAGGCCCTGTCACTAGGCATGGAGACCGAGCTGCCCAATAGCCTGCCCGGCGATGACCAGGATGAATGCCTGCTTCTCCCAGGGGAGCTTTGCCAGCACCTCTGCATCAATACTGTGGGCTCTTACCACTGTGCCTGCTTTCCCGGCTTTTCACTACAGGATGATGGACGTACCTGCCACCCAGGTAAGGACCCAGGCAGTTGGGGTAGGGGCTGGGGTAATCTTGCCAGGGGAGTGTGGCATTCCAGCAGTGGGGACTGTGGGGTACTTCTCCTCCTGCCACCCCACACATTGGAACTTATAGGAGCCAGAGGCCTCTGGTGATGGGCTTTGTGAGGCCCAGCATACAGACTTCTTCCTGGAACTCTATCTGCATGGTAAGCCCCAGTGCCCTGCTCTGGATTCAAATGCAGGGCCAGGACCCAAGCTACAGAGGCTCCCATCAACCCAGTCTGATTCCTCAGTCCTGGGCCCATGGTGGTTAAACCCCAGTAGGCAGCCTAGGAAGCTGCCAGCTTCCAGGGATAGATTTGTTGTCAGTCTAGAAACTCACTCCTTTTCTTCCTTGCCTCCTCTGCCTTGCCTAAAGTATATTGCATAGCTCTTTGAGCCTCAGTTTCCTCTCCTGGGAAATGGGTGGTGGTGGATTAAGTGAAGCAGTTTCTGTCAAGTGCTGGCATGGTGCCTGTTAGGGCCTGGGGCCTGGCTGCAGATGTGAGACAGACCTCCCCCTCCTGTCTGCTTTGCCTGGGACAGACAATGGCCCCCCACAGCCAGAGGCTGCAGAGGAGTCTGCACTGACGCCAGAATCCTCCCAAGTGCCCCCGAATACCATCCTGCTACCACTGCCGCAACCCAACACCTGCAAAGGTAACCTGGGCCTTGGGATGGGTCTGGGTTGCTTGCAGGTGGTGAGCTCTTTAGTGCTGGGCATGTGCAAAGTGGCCCTGTCAGAGGGGTGCTTCTGCTTTTGGGGTTGGCTGAGCTGAGTGTAGCTGAGGCGGTGAGATTTGGGGGAGGGTCAGCCTAGGGTGAGAAGGGAAGACAGCCCACGGTGATTGTATATGATGGCCAATTAGCTACTTTTTTGGTCTCAGTTCCTCTGAAATTCAGAGAATACATCTTTGCTTGTAGAACAGTCATGCAGACAGTAATGTGTAAAAAGTTCTTTGTTGTTCTGCTCTTCTCTTTTCCTTGTTCCTTCTCTCTCTGCATCTTTTCTGTCTTCCCTGTTTCCTCCTCACTCCCGTCACTGTTACTTGAGGGACGGGTGTGGTGGGGGTGGCAGGAGATCTAGCACATCATCCCAGACACCAGCTGATGTATGAGCCAGTTTAACAGGTGAACTTGTAAAAAGGTCCAGGAGTGGGGTTCCTTGGCTCCCAGCCTCTCCACCTGTAGGTTAGAGCTAGAGGTGATGAGCCTGGCAGTCTCTGATTTCTGTGTGCTTTTCTCCCAGATAATGGGCCTTGCAAGCAGGTGTGCAGCATTATTGGGGACACAGCCATGTGCTCCTGCTTTCCTGGCTATGCCATCATGGCAGACGGTGTGTCCTGTGAAGGTGAGTACCATGGGGGTTACCCTCGTACCTGTGCAAACCTGAGTTAGCCTGTGGTGAGGGGCCCCAAGTAGGGATTGGACAAACAGAATGAGGGAAGTGGTCTGGATCTAAAACTTAGAAGGTTCATGAGGGAGTAGGTTTGGCTGTTTGTGATGAAGAGCCCCAAGTAGCTTAAGCAGTGATTCCTCTCATGTCACCATGCACAGGTGTGTGTGTAGGACAGGGTGGGCACATGGGCTGGCAGGACCCCAGGCCTCTGATCATGTTGTTTGCTATTCTCCAGAGCAATGTTTCTCAAACTTCAGCATGCACCAGAGTCATCTGGAAGCCTAGTGAAAGCATGGATCCTGAGAATTCCACAGAATCCCCAGAGATCCTGACCCAGTAGGTCTCGGGTGGGGCCTGAGAATATGTGTTTCTCACTGGGTCCCTGGACCACACTCCAACTCTCCTGTCTGTTTGTGTGGCCTGAGTTAATTCCGACCACCTTGTCCCTGATCTAGTCATGGGGGAAAAAAAAGAGGGAAGTGCATGCCAGATTATTGTAAGGCAGGGCCCAGAAGCGGCATTCATCCCTCCCATTTGCCTTTGATTGGAAGCAACACTGGGGAGTATGAGTCCCAAATCTCTTCAGTTTGTTAATGAAAAGTTCAGTTCTGTTAAGGAGGAAACAGTGGATGTTGGTGGCAGTTGACTACCTCTGTCATGCACAAAGAGGCTGAAGAGATTCCAAAAGCATGTTCTTTTCATGCCAGGGACCCTGCTAGGTCTGGATCTTGTCTCAGCAGGGCCTCTCTCAGCTATAAGATGGGGGCATTGGATCTAATACCTGCTGGGGTGGTTTCCACAGCGCATAGTGCATTGAGAACAATCTGAGCGGCCTCGAGACTGCACCTCCTCATGTCTGGACGCAAGACAGACATGGAATGTGCAGGTGGTCTAACACACACTTCAGTTCAGGTTCAAGTTCAGGAAAGGTGACCCTGGTGGGTTTCTGGGTGTACTAGGGTTAAGTCTGTCTGGGAAAATGCATACACCTCTGCCAGAAGCTGAAACCCTTTTTTAGCCTCTGGGCTGAAACTGTTTCCTGATGTGGATGACAACTCTCCGGTGCCCAGAGAGGACAGGAGACTCACTCAGGACACAACATGATGGTGACTGGCAGGCCTTTGTGTTAGGTCATAGGAACAGATCTCAGTTGCCCTCTGGGCTTTGCTCCCTGTCTCTCAGGGCCCTGAAGACATGAGCTTGTATCTCTCCTGGGTCAGGATCCCTTCAGGCCCAGCCAGGCTGCAGGACGGTGTCTGTGACTCTCCAGGTCTCCCTCCCTCCTGCAGAGTCCTGGCAGTAAAGGCTGTGGGTTCCAGGCCAGAAGTTGCAGGCAGGCATTCTGAGGGTATAGCTTGGCCTGCAGCAAGTCCTGTTGGGCTCTACCCTGTTTACAATAATCAAATGAGTTACCAACCATGAAAAACACAGTAATTTTTTTAAATGTCCAGATTTCAATTTCCTCTCGAAACTTTGTAAGACCTGCAGCTCTAGTACCCCTCTGGATAGAACGCAGGCCCCTCACTGTCCATAGAACCCCCTCTGGCCCTTCTTCCATTTATGTTGCCGGCCTGGCCCTAAACACTTGAATTGCAGCCCCTGCCTTGTGTGGCTCTCTTGGCCGCCTGTGGAGGTGGAGCATCTCCAGAATGTGGGTGGGAGGCAGGCTGCTTACTGCCCTCTCTGAGCCTGACCTTGCCGTCTGTCCTTACTGGAATTCCAGCTTTGACTGGACGAACTCAGACTTGGGCCCAAAGCCAGAGGTGTACCACTGGTGGGCTCGGAGGCCCTGAGCACGCTGTCTGCCCCTCTCTGGGTCTCAGTTTTCCCATCTGTCACTGGTGCTCCACGACAGGCTATGCCTCTCTAATGGCCCTTCTGTTTTTCCTTCTGCGGCTGTCACTAGACCAAGACGAGTGCCTGCTGGGTGCTCACGATTGTAGCCGGCGACAGTTCTGTGTGAACACCCTGGGATCCTTCTACTGTGTCAACCACACAGTGCTCTGTGCCCAGGGCTTTATCCTCAACGTGCACAGGAAGTGTGTGGGTAAGCAAGAGCCCCTGCTGCCGCCAGCGTCATGGTGCCTGCTCTGCTCCACACCAAGCCTGCCACACGCTACAGGGCCTGCCCTTTGCATATGAGCTCTCAGCACAGCTGGCACTCCATGTCATGTCCTACGCGTCCTGGTGTCCTGTCCTGCTTCTCCACTGATGCTCCTGGGAGGCTGCTTTCCCCTGGGATGTGCCTGAGGGTCAGAAAACTCCCATTGATTTATGACTTGGCTGGGTCATTGAAATGAGGAGGTCGGACCTGTGGGCAGCAGGATAGAGCATGTGAGGTCTGGAGGCAGGGGGTCCTGGGTATGAAGCAGGACCCTCTAGGAGCCTGTGGCCTTGAATCAATGACTGCCCTTCTCCAACCCTTAGTTATGTCACCTGTAAAAAGAAGACACTGAGGGCACTGATCCTTCTTTGGAGGTTATGCTACCTGTGTGTGCAGTGCATCAGAGGCTGGGGCATAGGTAGCATGAGATGTCAGCTGCCAGGATTGTCCTTAGATACATCCAGAGTCCCCTCTAGAGATGAATGGGTGGAGTGCAGTCTGACAAAACCAGCCCCACTCCGCACCGTGGTGGTGTTTCCTGTGTTGTCATGAGCAGTGGAGCTCTCCTGTCGGAGCTTGTTTCCTCACCTCTAACCATAGGGCTTGCAGGACTGGGGAGGGGATGGTACCCAGCTCCTGGCCTGCCATGGATGGGGCTGGTACATGGTAACAGCTTGTCCACCTGACTCTCAGTGCCTGTGGTGGCTGGGTGCTGGGGCTCCAGGTGTACTCTGTGGGCAGCAGGGAGGGTGGACTTGATACTGACCCATGTCTGGAGGAAACATTATAGACCCAAAGTAGCAGGAACTCAGGGCAGACAAGGAAGTGCTCTAGCAGAGACACATGCCAAGGGACAGGCTATTCTAGCTGTAGCATCTGCCCACACTTCCTGAAGAAGGTGGTGTTTGCACCTGTCTCCAAGGATGGCTGGGACTTGCCAGGTGGAAGGAACAACTTGAGCAAAGATGTGGAGGTAGGAACAGTGCAGGTGCATTCAGGGCATGTGCCTAGGGCCAAGTCCATCGTCTTTGTGTCTGGGGACCATGTCCAGCCTGAACGTGTCCTTGTCTTCACCTCCACTGCTGACTGACAGTCCCGTTTGCTGGGCTGTGCAGCCACCGCAGGCATGTTTGCCCCTGGCCTCCAGCCATTGGCACAACATGTGCCTTCCTGAACCCGCTTGTCAGAGGCTGGGTGGCTCTTCTTGTTTGGGTTGCGCCTGTGTGTGTACGTCTGGGAAGGCTGGTCCCCAGCCTGTGAGCACCCTTCCTGGGACGCCCTGCCTGCTATCCGTGGCCCAGCGTGCAGGCTTCTCTGGGGTCTGGAGAGAAGACTGTGCTACAAGGGTTGCTGGGCAGCCGGAACACAGGTCCCAGGATTAAAAGAGCAAAGGTACATTCCATTTACCAAATTTATGAGTGCGCATTCTCACTCACGTCTTTCCTTCCTTGTTCGTCCTGCACAGACTTGTCAGGGCTGTCTTTGTCCTCCTCTTCCACTTACATGTTCATTTTATTGTCTGTTAGCCACTCATTCTTTCCAGTCCTTACTCATCCGCAAGTGTAGACGCATGTCTTCTGCAGTTCACTTGTTAGCTTCAGGCGTGTGTATTAATCCCAGCTGGTGAGATGGGAGACTGGCGCCCAGATAAAGGGTGGGGCTTCCACAGCCAGACTTCCTGGGTTCAAATCCTCGCTCTGCCACTTTCTACTTATAAGACCTTAGACAAGCCATTTAACCTCTCTGAGCCTCAGTTTCCTCACCTTTGAGATGAGATAGTAATAGCACCCACCTCAGAGGGTTACTGTGGAGATTAAATATATAGAGCTTCCAAGTGTTTGATGTCACTATTGTGATTCAATCAATGTATTATACTGAGGCAGCCTGCATAGGTAGTGAGGTTCCCACCACCACAGGTGTCGTAAGCCAAAGTGGGACGCTGCTGGGTGGTGCCAAGTTTAGAGTACCTGTAGTGGACATGTGACTTCTGTGGGGACTCCGCTGTGCTCTGCCGTTTGCCTTTTGTTCCCTGCCCTTTGAGGACTGTCTTCGTTCCTGGGAAACGTATTCTAGGTGGCTGGGCTTCAAGAAGATGGGGAGGGAGCAGCTGCCAGCTCTGGGGCCCAGCCCATGGCAGGGGAAGGGCCCACTTCTGGGCAGGCACTCGGGGGTCTGCTGCTGCCACATACAGGCTGCGTGGCT